>CAUYSK010055127.1:80000-190556 GCA_963575035.1 Avahi laniger | reverse complement strand
AGCCACACTTCACGCACAGCTACCATCTTGGGCAGCACAGATCTAGAACAGCCCCGTGGGGCAGGTCCTCATGGACGGCGCTGCTCCAGACCCAGAGAGCATGAAAGAACCACAGTCTTTCTCCTGGTAGTTTGCCCCCGTGTCTAAGGAATCTGGGAAGGTATTAATGAAATCGGTTCTCAAAATCAAACCCCACAGTAAATTTGTTAAGTATCATTCTTAATTTATTGGATTGATCTTTTTCTTGAACTATATCATCAGCTCTTGGATGACAGACTCCAAGTGTCATAGGCTGACTACCCCTTAACTTGCTGATGGCAAGTTCTAATTTCCTAGTGTGTGTTCTCTAGAGGGAAGCATCCTTTGCCTACTTAGTTCCACAAACAGAGCCTGTCCTTGCAGGTGTCCCTGACAGCCTGGGTGCCTGGGTACAATACACCAGGGGCCTCATCTTTCTGAATACACCCCTGGAGCCTGGGACACACAGAGACTCTCCCCTTGTGTGCGCTGCAGCTGCAGCTGGAGCAGCAGGGGCTGCAGGGTCACTCCCATCTCTATCACGCCGCCTGGATGCGCCTCCTTG
Source organism: Avahi laniger (assembly GCA_963575035.1). Taxonomy (NCBI): domain Eukaryota; kingdom Metazoa; phylum Chordata; class Mammalia; order Primates; family Indriidae; genus Avahi; species Avahi laniger. Next base: position 189,973 of record CAUYSK010055127.1, on the reverse strand, counting down.
GAGCCAGTTGCAGGGCCAGACACAGCTCGGCACAGCACACATGGTCATGTGGACCATGCAACTTGGGAGGGGAGCCAGAAGTTCAGAACTCGCCCAACTGGCACACCTGAAACCTCACACTAGTAAACCCCTCTTGTTAATACATGAAAGGCTCCAACTAATATGAAAAGGAAGAAAAAGTTATCCAGGAGAGGAAACAAGCCAAGGATCTCCATGCATTAATGCCTAATCACCAATTAGCAGGAGAGAGCTTTCAGCACCACTGTGGGGAGGAGGCGGGAGGGGCCGGAGCCAGGAAGGGGTGGGGGTCCAAGCGTGAGTGGGAAGAAAGGAGAGGGGAGGACAAATGGGGATGGGGAGGAATCCAAGTCCTCCCTGCTCCCCAGTTTGCCCAGGGCCCACCCTGGTTTCCCCAAACACACTGGCCCGCTTTGCCACCAACTGGCACGCTGAATACTTTCAACATCGAAATAGGAATAACGAGGCACCTTCTCAAGCTCCTCCGGGGAGACTTGCCTTTGGTTAAGGAATTCCTGGCCCAGGCAGGCAGGGGGAACCCTGCAGTGAGTGGGCTTGTTAGGATCAGCTGGTAGCATCCCAGCAGGCTGCCCCACAGTTGATGAGAAATACTAAACATCATTGCAAAGAGCGCGCAGCAATTCCACGGACCAAAGAGAAAAGCAAGATGGAGTTGATTGGCACCTCGAAAGTAAAGAGAGCCTCAGACTTTCAGTAGAGCATTCGCTGACCAGAAGGGCTTGGCAGGAGTCTGAGGGACCTATGGGTTGCAATTATCCTTCTTCGTGGCCTCAGGAGGCCCTGGGAACCTCGGCGATCACAGCGAGAGAGTGGCACCTTCTGCAGGACCTTAATGGCTCCACTCTGTGGGCCTCTGGGAGGCCTTCAGAGACCAGACCACATGCACTGTTGGCGGAGACAGCAGAGGAGGTGGCCTGAGGACAGAACTGACAGCTGTGCTCTGCACGGGGTAGAACTGGGCGTTCCTGGTGTCCAGAGGGCAGCTATCACCGGGAAGAGCCGCCAGTGGGAAGGCAGCATGCGCAGAAGCTTGGGGAGCCTCCGACCCACCTTCCCAGAGAGGAAGGATGGTGGGATGGAGATGTCCCTGCCGGAGAAAGAACAAGCCGCCAGCCTCCTGAGTCCTCTCTACCGGCTGTTGGCCCCTCCTTGAGGCATCGTGCTGCCTCCCCACCCAGGGATGCAAATGGTGAGGTGGGACCTCCTTAGCACTGTCCCAGGGGTTGTCACTCTACACCCCACTTTCCAGGGCTGGCTCCACACCTGCCGTGACTGGCTGAGGAAAAGGCTCCGCGTGGGCACGGCATGAGTGCCTTTGAATCGCACAAGGTTCCCACTTCACAGCTTAGGCAGCAGTTCCCCGAAAAACGACACTTTTGATTAGGACACAAAACATCTTTTGTCACTCACGTGTAGCCCCTGGAACTGACCTGCACACTCGAGACAAGCCAGTGCATTCACCAGTTCCCTTCTGGAGCTGACATGAAGCAGCATTTGGTTTTGATCCACCACAGAAAAACCTCACGTCAGTGCTGCAGGGAGTGCATGCAATTCACAGTTTAAAATTGAATAAAAGCACCACATGAGGCTGTCCTTTGGGGGGTATATAGTTGGCCACAAAGGGATTCATTTTAATTTCTAAGGATCACATATTATGTAAGCGGTGCTAGCTTAGGAGAGGCTGTTTCACTCACGTTGTTCTGGCTACAATAGCTAGAAATGGAATTCCATGTCACTGATCCAGTGATAGAAAAAAAATCACCCTGGAAAAGCACCGACCTGAAGACCTAGCAGTGTACACTGGCCACTGCCCAGCTCCAGTGCCCAACACCGATTTGGCCTCCACTGCCTCCCAAATCCCAACTCGGGCAGAATTAAGGGGGCCATGGATGCCGACATGATCTGCCTTGTGCTCCTACTGAGGCATCTCCCCGCCATGAAGTGTGGCCGGGCAGTGGGGCTGCAGTCGCCACAGGCTGTCCTTGCTGCCACTGCTGAAGCCGCTGGCGCTGACTGCTTCTCAGCGCTGATCAGCCGGCCCCCAAGGCCATGGCTTAACAAGCCCCCGTAGAAGTGGATGGGAGGGGCTCTTCTCTTCCCTCTGCAAATAAAATGAAATTGATAGAAACAGTATTGAGAAGGCTTCCACCCCCATCCATCCTCACACGGGAATCGGTTGGCAAAGGGTTGCAATCCACGCAGAGGGTTGCACAGGCAGACCCACAGCCACCTCCCCCGCCCCTGGTTCCACTCAGCGGAAACCCCAGTTTGCTCTGACACCATCTGATTCCAAAACTATCTTTATGCTCACACTCTTAGCTCTAAGCCCCTAAAACTGTAATAAACCAAAGAGGAACCTACCAGAAGGCTTTATGTATTAATAACTTCATCACATACGAAGATAAACTGAAATTATTTTCTAAAATGAAAAGACTCTAGGAAGAAAAACTCATATCTATCTCTCAGACTTTAGGGTTAGGGCTAGACTTACAGTTTTTGGGTTAGATTTAAGTATAATTGACAAAGGAGGATTTTTCTTTAATTCCTTAATCTGGAATAAGTTGATAAAATGAAAAATTTCCAGAGGCAAAGATGATTTTTCTTCATCCTAAGGGAAATGGGAAGACAATAAAATTGTTCAAGCAAAGGGCTGATGGGATGGGTCTGAGCTGGAAAGATCCAGGAGGGACTGGACCAGGACAGCTGGGCCCGGGGGTGGCCTCCGTCCAGAGCACTGGGAGTGGGAAACAAGAAAGGAGCAGAGCAGGCAGCCCCCGCCCTCATGGGGCTTGGGCTCCAATTGAGGAAGCAAAACAGGCAGGTTAAGCAGGAAGCTGGGTAGCAGGGTGCATGAGCGGGAGGGGGAGGGAACGCCTAGGGGCGTGGAGGAGGATTCCAATGACAGTGATGGGGCAGGGTTGTCAGCACCTCAGACCCTTTCCAAATAGTTTGAGGCTTTTGTCAGGTTGGTGTCCACATGGTGGGGCCACCAGCAGGAGATGGAGAAGTGGAGAGACCAGCAGAGGCTGAGGGTCTCAAGGGTATCAGATATGGGAGGGCAGCGTCCTCAGTAGGATGACAACTGTGACATTCAGGTCTGCAAAGCAGACCACAGCATGTCCCAAAGTTTGGAACGCACCTCACCTCTGCTCCCAGGCCACCTGACCTGCACACCCAGCTCCCTGGGGTCACGGAGCCGCAGGATGCCCAGGCCCCGGGTCATGCACTCAGTGTCCAGCCCATCATGCCTGCAGGCAGGCAGGCATCCTATGGAGGTTTGTAGAGCCTGGGAGGTGTTAGGCACTAAAGCAGGGAAGGGCATCAGGGAAAGGAGACACACAAGAAGAGCAAGTCCAAAGCCCTGTCCACTCGGCTGGGGGATACAGAGTAAGATACAATGTGATGATGACACCAGGAAAGAGCAGTGTGCCGAATAAAGTCCAAATTCTTTCTGCCTGGGTGGGCCACAGAAGGTTTCAAAAAGAGATGATATTGGACCTGGGGTTTTGAAGAATGAATAAGAGTTTTTCAGGCTAAGAAGAGAGGAAAGGAAATTCCAGGTAGGAAGAACAGCAGATGCAAAATCACACAGGTGGGACAAACCCAGAACGTCTAAGAACGGTCCAGTAATTCAGGGTGGCTGGGCACGGGTACATGGTCAGAAGGAACAGAGACAAAGATGGAGAAGGATGGTGGGACTGTACTGGGAGATCGTTGCAGGCCCAAGTGAGACCTCGACCGCCCTGCTGGCAGTGCTGTGCAGGGCATCAGAGCAGAGCTGGCCCTGGAGGGGAGAGGAGGTTTGGGGGAAGTTACGGGCAGGGAAATTAGTGGGAGGCACCTGCGGCCAAAAGTGAGACAGGGAACTCGGGCTTCCAGAGAAGGTTGTGGGGGTGCAGGGCGGAACAGGGGTCACTTTACTGCTGTGACAACATAACCACAAAATAAGCAGCTCAAAAATATACACATTTATCATCTCACAGTTTCTGTGGGTCAGGAGTCCAGGCATAGCCCAGCTGGGTCTTCTGCTCAGGGTCTCACAAGGCTACAAAGTGTCAGCTAGCACAGGGGTCTCATGTGGCGGCTTGACTGGGGAAGGGTCCACTTCCCACTCTCAACGGTACTGGTGGGACTATTCCCTGAGGCTGCAAAGCAGCTTTGGTTTTTCTCCTGGCTGTTGCCTGGAGCTCATCCACAGTTCCCTTCCATGTGAGGTCCCCAAAACCACCACTGGCATCCTCACAGCCAGCATGGAGGGAGAGATTCTAGCAAGACTAGCACAACAATCTTACATCACATAATCACATAATCACCTACATCCCATCATCTGTGCTGTATACTATGGGTCAGAAGCAAGTTTCAGGCTCCACCTGCCCTCCAGGGAAGGGGGCCAGGGACTATGCGGCCACCTTAGAGTTTGCCCACCAGGGAAGAACACCTTATTCCTTAATGCAGGGGGAGGGGAGGGCAGCTGAGTTCTGATCCAGACACAGGAGTGCAGGCACCTGTGCATGGCCACACAGAAGCAGGGCCCAGCTCTCCCCAGCAAGATCAGAATGGAGAAAGAGACACAGAGCCAATGGCCCCACACAGGGCCACCTGGGTGTGTGGCCACAGTCAACGTGGGCAAGAGCAGCTGTGGCTCCGACCCCAGGTCCTTTCCAACCACACACAGAAATTGTTTCCCGCCAGGCACCAGGAGGGAGAGTGATGAACACTGCTGCCAAGAAAGACTGTGCAGCACACGATGCTATTGACGCGAGATGTCCAAAAAGGCAAATCTGTAGAGGAGGAAGGTAGCCTGGTGGTCCTCTGGGCTCAGATGGGATGGAGAGAGGCTGCAGACGGGCACGGGGGACTTCTGGGTTGATGAGAATGTCCTAAATGTGGATCGTGGTGATGGATACATAGCTCTGTAAATTTATTTAAAATCATTGACGTGTACTTAAAATAGGTACATTTTACAGTATGTTAATTGAACCTCAATAGAGCTGGTGAAAACCTACAACTGCCAGGTAACACCACCCTCAAGGAGAGTTGGGTGGGTCCCACGGGGCTGTACAAACAACACTGCAAAACAAGTTTGTGACCAGAGGGAAGTAGGCAAAGAAAATGAGTGTCCCTCATGGCTGAATGGCAGTAATAATAACATTCGACATTCATACAGCACTTGCTTCATGCCAGTACTATTGGAAGTGCTCTGTGTGAATCTGTAAGGTGTATCACTACTTGCTACTCAGCACAACCCTAGCAGAGAGGTGTGATCACATTTTACAGATGAGAAAAGTGAGGCCCGGAGCCAAACCCCTCCTGACCTGTCACCCTGGCTCACAAAGCAATCTCTACTCCTGGCCCCGCCCCTCTGGGACCGCGTGTGGAAAGCCCCCTCCTGACACCGCTGCCACCTCTGTGTAACATCTACCGGCCCTACAGACATGCCCAGTGAGTCGCTGCGATCAGCACAGAAAGCATTTCTACTTAAGCTTGCCTACACAGTAAACATTTTAAAGTGTTGGCTTCACCTGTGCCTATGATTAGATAAAAGTCAAAACAAGTTGCAAAGCAAATTAGAGGTTATTTTGCAGCCATGCAACCCTGCTAAGTACTTCGAGTGAGGCGCAGAATTATGAATGCCAGCTGTGGAGGGCTGTGGTGTGGGCCTCAAGGCAGGCGGATAGAATTACACATGCCTAGATCTGGAAGGAGCCCGGCCCGCTTGTGCGAGCCTCTCATTAGTGAGATGAGAACCCTGCAGCCTGAGAAGGGGCGTGACCGGCCCAAGGTGAGTCCGGAGGCCACCAGGGGCGGCGAGGGCCCGAGCCTGAGCTCCAGACACGCTGCTCCCTGTCTGATTAACTCATACCTGAAGGCGGAGCAGTTTCTCAGATACCTGACAAAAGTCGTTTCCAACTAAGGGTTCTATTTAGTCCTTACACGTGACCTGTGCATTTTCTCTCCTGGAGTTGGATGTTTAGGGAAAGCTGCCAAGGACATTCACCAGGGAAGGCAGTATGGAAAACGGGAAGAGGAAAATCAGGGCAGGAAGGCGCCGGCACTCAATCGCAGGCCGCGTGAAGGTCTCACCCTGAACGGGGAACCGCGACCCGGCCCCACCACGTCCCGCAGGCCACAGGGTTGGCCAGCGCAGGCCTGGCCCGGGAGGTGGCCCGCAGGGGAGTCCGGTGCAGCCCCCCATAGACGCAAGTCCCCCCCGCACTCGCCTCTCAGCGCGAGGCCACCCCACTGACCGTCCCACTGGCTATTTCTCACGCGACTTAGTGCTGTTTTGGAAGCAAATTTTCTAAACTCATCAGTCAGTAAACCCACGTCCACAGTGACATTAGCGGCAATTACCATTGTCAAGGCTCCTTAATGATTTTCGAAGGACAGCGCCATCTCTCACGCCGTGCGTCAGGACGGAGCCGCGTCACTTCCGGAAACCACAGGCCGCGAGCGGAACAGCACCACAGTGTGGGGCGGGCCTTGCTCTGACGCGGCTCGCTTTTCTTCAGGTTCCCCTCTGTCCCTTCCTTCGTTCATTCCACACACGACCTCTGGGTGCCTTGCGGAGGTGGCCATGACCGCCCGGCCCCTGGAGCTCAGGGCCAAACCCTACGCAGGCGCTTGCCGGAAATGCAGCTTCCCTGAAATCTGCGTCATGTTGCCCTGCGCGGTGGGCGATGACGGGTGACGCACAGACCCTGCGACGACACCTGCAGGCGCAGCCGTCCAGGAAGGCAGAGAACGAGTGCCCTACAGCAGGTACGGTCCGTCTCTGCCCGCAGCGAAGGGAGGCAGGGGCTCCGGGAGGAAGTGGCATCTGAGCACCATGAAGGAAGAGTGAGAGTTCACTGAGCGGGGAAGACTCTCGCACTCGCAAGGTGAAGGGAGGCCCAGAAGGGGTGGAAGGGAGCAAACAGCACCGAGTGGGCGCGGAGACCTCGCAGGGGCCGAGCCAGAGAGGCCAGCCCAGGCCGGGATGGCCGGACCGAGGAGGCAGGAATCCCCTCCTCACCTGGGGCTCGCAGGCAACAAAGGCAGATGCCAGGCTGCCTCCAGGGGCCGGAGGGGTCCGCACACTCATTTGTCCTCGTTTGGTGTCTGCTGGCCAGAAGGGAGGGACAACCCAGAACAGCCCACACGGCACTTTGTTCAAAATGGACTCTCCACGTGCCCACTCGCCGTTCCTGAGCTCTCCTCTCAGGCTCTGTCTCCTGCTTTCTTGAGTAAATATTCCCATCAGAAAACAGAACCATCATAAAGTCATTTCTACCACTGAGTTTATTTAACACGGTCCAGCCCCAAACTTAAAACCCAAGGAGACCATTAATTTAACCCAGGCACAGTGCCGAGGGGGGCGAGGGCCGGCACCCAGACCTCCCGAGGTCCACCCAAACTTCCCTCCGCTAATTCATTCCACGTACAATCTCCTCCGGGTCTAGAGGGATTCCAGCTTCATGGAGGTCCTCTTAGTGGAGGATTTATCAAACCAGAGTATATGCATGGTATGAACATCAGATCCATCATCTAAGCTGTTGGTTTTAGTCGAAATGTCAAGAAATGATTTAGTATAAAATCCATCACAAAAGCATTTATTAAAAAATCTTTTGCTGCTCTTCATCTACAAACATTTACTACCCTGCATACAAATGTCAGCGGTTCGGCCTAATATACTTCTTCATTTATTTACTGTTCATTCCTTCTGGATAAAAACAAAAATGGTGTCCCCAGTGGACTGGGGCACAGTGCAGCTGACAGAACACTTGTCACCACCCTGGGGTCAGCAAAGCCACCTGATTGGGGTGCGGTTGACAACTGTTCACCTCCCGAAGGTCGTGCCTGCTTTGGCAAGTAGAATCCTCTTCACGCAGAGGTTTTACTTAGAAATGGAAGTTTATCAATGTATTACTAGGACTTTCCAGAGTAAGTAAATACATTGAAAGAGGACTTGGTCAAATAGACCAAAGTTTGCCCGATGCGCATCTGTCCACATACAGAATGTGTGAGAAAACAATTAACCCACTAGTGCTCTGCCTCGGTTCCCAGCGCCTGGATGCTCTCCAGCGAGCTCCTCTGCGTCCACCAAATTCTCTACGTTAAGCCAGTTCACAAGGAATCGAAGAATTCTGCAGTGGAGCAGAGGACTTCTTTGGCCACTGGGTACAATTACCTCACTTTGAGAGGAGAAAACAGGAGCCCCAGAGAGCCCGAGCAAGCTGCCAAGGTCACACAGCCAGTTGGTGACAGCAGCCCTAGAACTTCGGACTCATGGTTTTAGATTAAATATATGTCGTCTGGCCCTGTTGGAGGGGAGCGGGAGGGGATTCCAGCACAGAGACAGCGGCCAAAATCAGCAAACAAATACAGGCCACGGACACTCAGGGGAGCTTGGGTTTCAGAACCTCGGTTGTGAGCATCGAAAACCACATTTCACCTCCAAGTAACCTGCATCTGCTTTCTATCTTCCAAATCTACAGCCGTCACATCATCCCTGCAACAGGGGTTACCGATGCCTTCCTTATGGACTGTGTATTCCAAATTGGCAAAGCAAACGTCCTGCTGCTAAAATTGCTCTGGAGAGCAGATTGCTGACGGCCACTTCCCACCCTGAAGGAAGGCCAGGGGGCTGTCCAGATGCCTCGGCCTTAGGGACCTGGGCGTCAGACTAAATGCACCCCCAAAGCCAGCTCTATTTGGGGGTGCCTCCTGCTCTCAGCTGCAGCAAACTATGCCAGCGGCAGGCCCCTCTCTCACCCCCACCCCCCAGGGCCCTCCAGGGGAAGGGAGGTGCTCCCCCAGAGCTGTGCCACACCCAGCCATAAATGCCCCTTAGATAGGTGTGCAGGGCCAAAATCCAGGCCATGTCCCTGTCCCCAGAGCTTCCTAGACATCTCCCTGGACAAGCTGAGGTGGGGTGCTTGGGCAGGGGGCTGGCAGGAGGCTTCGAGGAAGGCAGGCAACACGCACCCACATCTGGGGGCACAAAACCCAGAACCTGTATCCCAACACCACACCTTTCCACCTTCACTCTTTATTCCTAATTTCTTCTTTTTCTTCTCTTCCCCCTCCCCTGCCTTAGCTAGTGAAGACAATGATAACAATGGTGATAACAATGGTTAAAATACTAATTGTATCATTACAACCCACAGTAGGAAAAGCTAAAGTTCCTCGAGCACTTTGCTGGGCTCTTTGCTGCATTAACTTACTAAATCCTCCCAAGGAAGCAGAGACGATTGCTAACCCCGTTGCTCCTTCCTGGCACTTTCCACAACCAGTGCTTCCACACACTGTTCGCTCCCTTGCTGTCCAGCAGGCCCGTGAGCACAGGGAGCCAGGGCTCTATCTGCCGCGTGCGCTGCTGCAGTCCAGTGCCCAGTGACAGTCGATAAATAATACCGAAGGGAAAATGAAATGCCATTTTACAGATGGAAAGCTGAGGCTCTAAGAAGTTGAAGATACCAGGTCAACCTAAGCAGGAGATGGCAGTCAGGCCAGGCACATGGCCTTCCTCTCCTCCTCTCTGGGACTGGCATGTCCTAGGCAGTCTCCCGGCCTCCCAAACCCTGCACTCACCTTCCTGCATGCATCAGTGCAGGCAATTCCCAGCTCTGATCGTGCATTTAGTCCCTCCTCCCAGTTTATTCTGCATAGGAAGATGCCTGGGATCCAGCGCCACCCTGGCCCCACCCTGCAGCAGGCATCTCCTCGGGGCTCGGGCCTCTCGGCACCCTCTGGCTCAGCTTCCACTCACGTGCGTTATTCCTAGCGTAAAATACATCTGTATCACTTAAAGGGAGCAAGCTCAATTATTTAACTCTACCAAGATTCAGTTCAAATATAAGAGTTACAGTGTACATCTGAGACTTCTGGGAAATTGATTTTTCTGCTTAAGATCATTTCATAGGGTTTAGCATTAAAACCAAATCGGGCGCAAACTGATCTCTTAGTAGATATGGAGTTTGTTTCCATTTTCTAAAGACCAGCCCAAGCAAGAGTCCTTCCTCTCGCCCCTACACTTGCTGTATGTATTTTACAATTTTAACAGACTGTGGTGGCCCACCAAAAGTCATCTTTAAAGCCACCACTCCGTCTTCTCTCATCACGGCTCTGTCGGGCCAGATGTGCCCAGGGACGGCTGGAGAGCCGGGAACAGCATTTAGCACTCAGCTGACCTTGCATCCACCTTTTCAGAAAGCCTGCTGGAGCCAAGAGGGTTTAGGGGTTTTTTTATTTTTTTTTTTTCCTATTTCTCAGCCATTTTCAAGTGGTTTCTTTAATTTCCTCCTGAGAGTTCAGCACTGATTGACCAGGGATTTTAGACCGAAACCTCTCGCTAGAAAATACCATTGACGGTTGCTGTGATGGAAACACAGCCTTGGAGCTGATCCGGATGTTTACAATTAAGTTAGCCAGTTGTGGTTTCTGTAAAGATGCTCTAATACTTAATGTAAACAGTTTGTTTTCAAGTTCTTCAGAGCAAAAAGAACCTGTGCAATCATCTGAGAACAAATGGTCTCAAATAACTCTCCAAAAGATGACAGTTTAAAAAATAGGAATGATGAGATTGTTAAATTAAGAGCATCTGTGAGTCCACAGAGGAAAACAAGAACGAGGTGGGGACCTGGAAGGCGTCGCCACCCGCAGAGTCCCCAGCCCAGTTCACTGCAAAGTCATCCCTCAGTGGCTGTCAGTGGGGAAAAGAAGTACATGTGTTAAGGTGCAGGCCGAAGAGTTATAGCAACGGAAGAAGAAACGTGAGACTGAGGGGTGTGCTAGGGAATGGGCTTTGAAAACAGAATTCAACCAGAATTCATGCCCCACAGTTGCCAAGGGGGCGAGCGTGGGCGGGTGCGGTTCTCAGTCTGGGGCTGTTTCAATCTGCCGGTGAGAGCCCTGGTGACCCAGCTCCTGGGGCGGGCAGTGAGGGCTCCCGAGGAAACACACGGTGTCTGGCACGCACTAAGCACTCCACAAATGATCGCAATTGTTATTTACTGTTATTATTAACACATGTTAAGTGTTACTATGCCACAGCGGCTGGCATATTGGGGAAAAAACGGGGTGAGGTGATTTCCTGTCCTCTGCCTGTCTTCTCCCTTAAATCAGATGAAATGTAAGGGCCCAGGCTGACCAGTAAAGGCTTGGGATGACCGTTAGCCAAAGCCTTGACCCCTTGGGTGGCAGCATAGATGATGCTCAAGAACAAAGCCAGGGACACGGGACATCCACGTCCCTGAAGCCTCCATAGCCGTCAGTCATCTGACCGAGGCGGTGGGGGATGCTCAGAGCTGCCCTCCACAGCGACAGTGTCCAGCAGAACTCTCTGCAATGAGAAAAGCACCCACAGCTGGGCTGCCCCCTGCAGCACCACCAGCCGCTAGTGGCTGCTGAGCACTTGAACATGGCCACTAAGGAAAGGAGATTTAACCATTTTAATTAATTTGTTTAATAGGTTGATTGATGACTAATCAATTAATTGAATCAATTTAAATAGCTACTTGTGGCTAATGGATACCATATTGGACATCACAGCCCTAAGAACAAGACTAGACTATTGCCTGGTAGGCTGGCAGCTCTGAGGCCTAGGCCACAGAGGACACATAGGGGGCCTCAGTCTGCTTCTCTCCTCCCCTCTCCTGTCTTCCCCCCAGGGAGCAGATCTCCTTCAGCCTAGACTCCTGCACACAGAGGCTGCTGGGGACACTGGCTCCCAGCCCCTCCTGCCACATGCCGGAGGCAGCCACGCTCAGCACAGCACCACAGGCTGCCAACCAAAGGGCCTGGCTGTGCCCACGCAGGCACACTGGGAGGAGAGACCTTCGGATGGTTCCCAAAGGGGTGGACAAAACTAGGGCCTGCTCCCCCACCCAGGGCCTGCCCCCTTTACCAACCAACAGCCCTGCTGTGCTCTCAGAATGGACAGGGCTCTGGGACTCTCTGTGGGCACTGGTGGCAGAGGTGGACTAGAGCAGCTACAGGGCCTGCTTCTCCAGGCCTGGAAAACCCCAGCACAAGCAAGCAGGCATGCACACACGCGCGCACACACACACACGCACACATACACACATGCACGTACTTGCACACACATGCACGTGGATCCTGGGAGAAGGCAAGCCCCTACAGCAGCAGTTCAGTGAGACTAGTGCTCATCCTAAGCCTCAAGTTGCTCAGCTGAAAAATGGGAAATTATTTAACGATAAGTGTGTGAGCATTAGATAAGACCACAGGAGGAGGGGCGCACTGAGCTCAGCAGCAGAGGCTGCCGTCCTTGTTGTAATGGCATGTGGAAGAGAAGGAAAGGGGACGACCAGTGGAGCCCCCGTCAAAGCCCACCCTGCGATTCCTTCAGCTTTGCCGTGGGCTTGTTTGCCCTCCGTGTGTTTCCACAACTGAAATATCACAGGGTCTAACTTAGAGGAAGTTCAGGAAACAACATGAACAGTCCTCAGAGAAAGGAGGAGAAGAGTTGGAGAAAAGTCACTGCTATTTGGAGCCAGAAGACCTGAGTGTAAGCCTCAAGCAAGAACTCGGGTCTGCAGTCGAGGCAGCACTGGGAGACAGGGGTGAGTCTGTCAGGGCCACCTGTGCCTCAGTCTCTGCACTCACACCTGGGGGATGGAGGGTGAATGATACACACACCCATCGGCAACTCCCAACAACCTGGCCAGGCGAGACCGTTCTCTCTGCACCCAGCCCACAGCGGGTAGGGTGTGGCTCCCTTAGGTGTGGCCGAGCCCCAGTCCCCGGCCTCACACCATTCACACCATCTTCTCCATTGTCTAGGGAGATAATCTTGGGAAAATCATTTACCATCCTGAGCCTCCATTTTTCATCTGCAGTACGAAAAGAGAATGCTCCCAGCATCAGCAGGAGACTGAATGCAGAAGCAACGCCTCCGTCTGCAGGAAGCCAAGACACAGGTAAGGACCCTATGTTGCCCACTTCCCAGCTGTTCTGGGTGCACAGTTGAGCACCACTCAAGTCCAAGGGTGACTTCCAATTCCAGGTGTCTTGTCCAGTGTCCCATTTCCCAGCCAACCAGCAACCAACCCCCTGTAGGAAAACCAGGACTATTCACTATCTGAAGAGCAAGTCTCCCCTCCCAAAGAGTGTGCCTCATGCTGAGAGGCAGCTCCGACTGCTGCTCACTCAGGTAGAGCCAAGAAAAAATCAGAGGCCGAGCCCTGGGCTACATGTCTCAGGATGATCCCTCCCCTAACAGCCCAGAGGACATCCACTATTTGCCAGTCACCCACTGGGACAGCATTGGCTGGGGCTCGACCCTGCACTTGGCCAGGGCTCAGACTGCCAGAACCTGGCCCTGCCCTCTTGGGGCCTCCACTCATGAGACTACAGGTAGAAAGCAGGTCCCTGGGGAAAGTGCCCTTCAGCTGAGACTCCTAGAAACCAAAACTTTCAGCCAGAACATCCTCCCTACCCCTCTACTCTGGGGATCCCACATCCTGAGACTGGCTGCACACGTGGGGATCTGCTGTGGTCTGATGTTTATGTCCCTCCAAAATTCACATGTTGAAATCCTAACTCCAGGGGATGGTATAAGGGAGTGGGACTTTTTGGGAAGTGATTAAGTTATGAGGGTAGAGCCTTCCTAAATGGGATTAGTGCCCTTCTACAGTGAGCTGAGGAGAGCCAGCCAGTCCCGGCCGCCAGGTGAGGGTGCAATGAGAAGGGGCTGTCTATGCACCAGGAAGCAGCCCCTCATCAGATACTGAACCTGCTGGTGCCTTGAACTTGGACTTCGCAGCCTCCAGAACTGTGAGAAATAAATTTCTGTTGTTTACAATCCACCAGTTTATGATACTTTTTTACAGAAGCCAAAATGGACTAAGATAGGGCCAAGGCTCAAAAAAATTTGAATTCCAGAGGACAGCAAACCCAGCACAATTTAGGATCAACGTTGTGGTGAAGAACATGGGGAAGGATTTGGAAGCACCCAGGAAAACAGAATCACCTTGGCCAGAGTCCCTGGTCAGAGCTGGGCCACAGCTCTTTCCCCCTCCCCTGGGGCCACAAGCCCACCCAGGTGCCCTGCCCTGGTGTGTAGATGCCCTGCCTCTCGCCTGTGGCTGAGTCTCAGCCTGAAGCAAGGTGGCAGCACTCACCTGCCTGGCCCTGCTTCTCCCAGGACACCCCCAGGCTCTGACATATCCTGACTTCAGAGCTTGCAGGAGGGCAGGTGGCCCCCCAGGTCTCAGCCCCTCAGAGGGGCTCCTCACACTCATTCCCTGGCTCTGTCCTGCCACATGGGCCCACCTTACTCACCCAAGTTCCTCTTAGGGACAGCACTCTACGTCTACAGAAGGAACATGCTGCTAAGTTGCTTGGGGTGCACAGGTGAGACCTGCAAAGAGCAAGCTCCTGGGACAAAGGTTTGTGAGGCTGCCAAGCCCTGCCTTAGGCTGGGGGCTCAGCAGAGCTGAACTGTACCGATTACGGTTACGGAGGGAGGAACCCAGATCCCCAAGGGAAACCCCACCGAAGCAGGAAGGGCAGTACATGCAGGAATGTCCAGAGAGGAGCCCTGAGCATAATATGGCACTCAGGGCTTGGGGGCTACAAAGTTGTTCCCATGAGGTAAGCAAAGCAAACCCAGGTGAAACCGTCGGTAACATCTGTGTCATTTCCCAGAGCTTGTGTGCGGATGGATCATTCTGGAGACCTTGACGCAGCAGTAAATGTCTGGCTTTTGCTACAAGGAAAAAGCAGGGACTAGAGCCCCACAAGGAAGGAACAGCTGACATCTGGGTAGCGATGTGAACAGTCTGCTTGCTCCACTGTCTGTCTGCTGTGGGCTGAATTGTGTCCCCAGAAAGCTAAGTCCAAGTTCCAGCCCCTGGTGACCATGTTTGCAAATACATGAGTCTGTGCAGAGTGACCAAGTTAAGATGAGGTCGAACTAGGTTGGGGGACCTCATTCAATGCCTGGGGTCCATGTAACGGGAAGGAGATGTGGATACAGAGACACGCACGGAGAGAAGGCCAGGGCAAGAGGGAGACCAAGTGATGCCGCTGCACCGCGAGGAACGCCAGGACACGCCGGCACCCCCAGAAACAAGCCCGGGACTGACTCACCGCCAGAGGCTGCAGAGAGAATACAGACCCGCAGAAACCTTAATCCCAGACTTCCAGCCTCCAGAAACATGAGAAAATACATTTCTGTTGCTTTAAGCCATCTCAGTTTGTGCCAGTTTGTCACCACAGCCACAGGAAGCCAATGCACTGCCCGCTGGCCGTGACCTTCACTTTCACCCTTCCAGGGTCTGGCACCAGCCTGGCACAGAGCCGGGGCTCAGTAAATATGTGCAGAATGGACAAGTATGTGTGCATGAGAGAGAGAAAAAGAGAGAATGTGTGTGGTTTTATAGAAAAATTCCTCAGGGTTAAGTTGCTTCTGAAGGCTTTGCAGCATGGAGTCTGTTCCAAGACTTCTGAGCTCGGACCAAGTCCTGGGAAAGGACCCTCTACCACCCGTCACTTCTGTTCCTCAGTGTGCCCCTCGTCCCCACCTAACCACAGTCCATCCCAGGAGCTACATAGGGACGTTGATTCCTTTCTGATGCAGAATTCACTGAACTCTTTAACTTGTTAGAGTTTCTTCACTGGCTGAAGCCATATAATTTAAACTTCTAAACTGAATTGTCCTAACAGATAATGGCCTTGTGCAGCCTGAGCTAGGCAGAATTGCAAATGACCTCACCCCTCTCCAGCCCCTCCCGTTTGAGTGTGGGGGCACCGTGAATACAGCGAGGTATGGAACTGGAGATTTGTCACGTCACAGGGCAAAGGAGACTTTGCAGATAGGATTCTGTTCACTGATCAGCTGGCCTTAATATAGAGAGATTATCTGAATGAGCCTGATCTAATCAGACAAGCCCTTCAACAGCAGCCACAGGCAGTAGAAGAGGAAGTCAGAGAGGTTGCAGCCGGGAGGAGGATGGGGGCAGCCCTGCTGTCCTGGGGATGGAGGGGCCACATGTCAAGGGATGTGGATGGCATCTAGAAGCTGAGTGCAGCCCCAACCAACAGCCAGCAAGGAAACAGAGCTCGGTCTTTCGACTGCAAGGAACTGAATTCTGCAGACAACTGGGATGAGCTCAGAAGCAGACTCTTCCCTAAAGAAGAGCCCAGCCTGGCCGACATCTTGATTTCAGCCTCGTGAGAGGGTGCAAAGTATCCAGCTGAGACCACTGGACTTGTGACCTATTAAACTGCAAGATAATAAATAGGCGTTATTTGAAGCCACTATATCTGTAGTAATTTGTTAAGCAACAATAGAAAACCTAATATAAGAAGAAACAAATCCACAAAAAAGGCTCACTCCAACAAGAGTGGCAAGAGAATTGAGAACAGCTCAGTCGATGTGTGCTAAACCCTAAGGCAGACAGGGCAAGCTATAGCCCACAGGCCAAATCTAGGCAGTGTCTGTTTTTGCACAGCTCAAAAACTAAAAAGGGTTATTACATTTTTAAATGGTTTAAAAAAATCAAAAGAAGAATAATATTTCCTGCTACATGAAAATTATATGAAATGCAAATTTCAGAGCTTACAAATAAAGCTTTATTGGAACACAGCCCATTCATTTACACATGTCTATGGCTGTCTCTCTCTCCTACAAGAATTAAGTAGTTGCAACAGAGACAGAATAGCTTGCAAGTCTAAAAAACTTATTACCTGGCTCTTTACAGAAAAGGTTGGCCAGTCCCTGTTCTGGAACATTTAAATAATTTTTCAAAATACTGTTGTGGACTCAGATACACTAGCATTCTCTGGGTAGACAAGCAAGGTACAGCACATTATTTAGGAGACTTCGAATGTCTTTTTGTACCACACACTGTTAAGTTGGTTAAATAATTTATACACACACACACACTCTAAATCTTCTATAGAAAAGAAAATAAAAACTATTTTATACCTTCCAAAATATAAATGAACTGATTTTCATATTAGAAATAATTATTAAAAAAAAAAAAACACAGGACTCAATATTTGGTACTCTGTAAGTTGTGATCTCCGTGACAGATTTCACTCTCTATGCAGAGTTTTTGTCATCATCTAATAAGATCCCAAAAGTCACTCTGGCAAAAGACCCAGGAGGCCAACTGGGAAAGGCCAAGGACCAGAAGGGTGTCCTCTGAGCTCCAAGGGGCCCCAGCACCTCCAGGTTGGGACAGCTGTGAATTTCCACCAAAGAAACATCTGGGCAGGGAACTAGCACTTTAAAAACGGAAGATCAGACTCTCATCAAAGAGCAGAGTTTTAGGAAAGTCCAGTTAGTGTTTCTCTAAAATCATTATATTTGAGCAATATAATTTGATCATTAATATAAGAATACCAAAATAGAATACCCAGGGGTCAAATCAGGCAGAGAATTAAATCAGTTATAATTTTCTTTTTCAATCTGAACAAAAGACATTTTCCAACCAAGCCAAATAAGGAGGGAAAAAAGTAATATAAGTAGCTAGAGAAAGGCACACATAGAAGTGCTTTGTGCAAAATTTCAAATAGCTTGGTGACAGCCCTAAGACCCTGTCTGGGGATAATTTTATGGGAAAGCAGTCACAATGATATCAATTAGAAAAGCAAGAAGAATGCACATTCTGTCACCTTCAATGGGAAATGGCTGCTTGATGTTCCCTGGCATGCTCTCTTGCTGCCACTTTGAAGACCTCTCAGCTGAGAAGGGAAATCCATGTCCTGACAGGTTCCCCACGATTCTTCCCATCAATTGTAACTCCACTTTCCACCCTCCGAGTAGGGGAGCACTCAGAACGTGTGTGGGTGCCGGGTATGGAAAAGCCCAGGGTCCTGCCCCTCCCCGAGCTGGCAGAGCATTCCAGAGCAAGTCACATCATCGTCCTTGAGCCTCAGCGACCTAATCTGTACAATGGGGTTGAAGCCAAGCTTGGCCCATTTCTTCTAGCGTGATCAAGAGTGTCCACGGGGACTGAGAAGGCAAAGATGACTAAACAAATGGGGAATATTCTTCTATTTGTCCCTGAGCTGTCACAACGTGAAGAGCAGGTTGGAATGCTCTCCTGTGTGCGTTTGTACACAATAACGGGCAGTCTTTCTCCCTGATCTAAATGGAGAATGCAGCTGTCACGTGAAGCAAGGGGGGTTGACTGTTCTGTGCGCAGAGATGGAGTTCGTTTGCTAGCCGCCACGACCGTGCCCCCAGGAAAGTGTGAGGAACCCAGAATCTGTCTGATTCCATTTTTCTGCTGTCACAAACCAGGTAATGCTCACAAAACAAGAAAACCGTATTGACACAAACCCCAAGATAGAGCAGAGAGAAATTTTGACGGGAGACAAGAGCAGAATGCTGAATCTCCTCCAGGGTGAGGGTTTGCATCAACCCAGAGTATCTTAAACACAGCAGCTTTAGAAAATACCAGATAAAAAGGCGGGCCAAGCTCTGTGCTTCATGGGGCACTAAACGGGCGTGGCCCGGGCCAAGTTCAGGGCTCCCTCCTCCGAAAGAGCGACACAGAGTTCTCACTGCTAAGTGCTGTTGTAGACTTGCCTGAGCTAATGTGGCACGAATAGAGATGTTTTAAATGTATTAAACATTGGTCCCTTTTTTAGAAATTACACTGACAGAGCCTTCCTTAAACATTATTTGAATAAAGCCTCATTACTCACAGTCCAAAGAAGTTCATTAGGAGGAGATCACTTTGGAAAGGAATCAAGGAGCTCGCTTTTCTTCTCAGCAGTGAATTACATTAGCTACTTCCTAGTTATTTAAATCTTGAAATAAAAGATGTAAACGCTACAGTGACATCTTAAGATCATTGCAAAGGCAGGTCTTGCATGCACAAAAATGCCCAGCTGGTCTGCAGATAAAACAGATTGATAATTAGTTGCAAAATGTAACATTTCATCAAGAATATTTTGAATAATCCAATTTATCTTTGTCAGATATGCAGCACATATTTTTCCGGGGAGCAGCTTTGTTCTTTAACATAATATTATAATTTCAGCCTGCTAATGAAGGCGCCCGCCAGCCGGCCGGCCCTTGATGTGCGGCGTGGCGGGGAGCGCGCCGCGGCCGGGGACCCGTGCGCCACCTGCCCGGCGCGGCGTGGGCTGCGGGCCGCGGGCCGCGGGCGATCAAAGGGCCGGCGGGCGGCGGCGGGGAGGGCGCCCCGGGCGGGCGGGCGGGCGGAGCGGCCGGCGGGCGGGGGCTCCACTGACTCCCGCTTCTAATTAGCCCAGGGAAACGCGCGCTCCCCGTCTGCGACCGCGACCACCAAAGCGAAGGCAGGCGGCGGGCGCGCACAGGCCTGGGGTGTGGCTGCTGAGCCGCGGGGGTCCCCGGGGGCGCGCCGGGGCGCACCTGCGTGGCCTTACCCCGAACGGCAGGGGGCAGAGACGAGAGTGGGAGGTGGGCCCGGACGGGACAAGGATGGTCTGCAGGACGCCAGAGCAGCTTCAATACATCCTCAAGAGCTCCACCGACCGGTGGCAGGAGACACCTAGGGCCCACGTGCCGGTCAAGCCTTTCTGGGGACACTTCGTTGCTGTACACAGGGCCTGTTGGAAGGGTGAGCGCACCTTCCAGTGAGAGCTACTTAGCGTTTGCCCGAGCGCCCCGGCAGCTCCCAGGGAGCTTCCTGTACGTCCCAGAGCGAGCTGAGGCTCTTCCGGAGACTTCGATTGCGATGCCGGAAACAGGCTCAGATGTTCGTTCCCTGCAGGGACCCTCGCGTCGCCCACATCCCTCCAAAGACCGCTGGGGAGAGGGTGTGGCTGGGTGGGGGAAAAGTGTTGGCACAACCCGGGAATTAGTTCGCCCTTCCCAAGGGAAGCGTGACGTCTGGCAAAGCAGAGAAAACTCCAGCACCAAGGAATGTCCTTGTACTTCGTGCGCGTGCTGCATGTGCAAAACGTTTCTTTTATTTTACATTTATCGCTTCAGCTGCGAGTGTGCAAACCTCACACTGTTATACCCAAGCTGGAGTAGTCTGGTAATTTTTGGTATTTTCAGAAACAAGTTAAATTCTAATTGATGGTGGTGGGCTGGGGGGAAGTGGGTGCTGCTGACCTAATGGCCCACATTCAGAAGGACGATGCTGTGCTCAGGAGTCTTTCAGAATCGATTTGATGCCCCCCAAGTGACCAGGATACAGGCATTTGATACCATGCTACCTGGTAAAACTAATAATAATAGTAATAATAATAGTAAACTTGAGTGGATTCGGGAAATTTAGAATACTTTGAAAAATGGACATGCTCACAGACCAAACCACGGATGGCTCACTTTGAAGATTACCACGTAAGCAGGTCTCCTCTCTGCTGGGTCATTTCTGCTCCTACAGCCAGGGACTGCGTCCCTATTTTCAAACACTTCACAGTCTCAAGGACCACAGTGCATCAGGCCGAGTGCATTGATTTGAGCCTCTCTTGTCACGCACAGCTCTCAAAATGCAACGTCAATGCGATTCAGCCTGAAGTGGGCCTGTTCTTCCCACGGATCCCGCCCAATCAAGTTGTTCCTTCTTGCTTGGATTTCGTCCAGGTTGCAAGCCTTGCTACATGATTATTTATCTTGAAGGTCAGTCTGACTTGAAGGTCAGTCCAACATGATCTCTTTTTCATGCCTCCTTTTCCTAGGTAAACTCTGATTGTTTTGATTTTTTTCTGGGCCTCCTGACCAGCTAATGCTCCCATGAATTTCACTTTTTCTTCTCTTCTCCCTGTCCCCATGGGCTACCAAGAGCCCTGGAGTAGTAGAAGGCACAGCGACCCGGGGGAATGGCCAGGAGGCCAGCGTGCTCTCAAGCTCCCCACCCGTTCCCACCTGCACAGCCACCCTTCTGTTCCCTGCCCTGCACGGGGCTGCTCTGAGTGGCAAGGAGGATGAAGGGACAAGTGCATGTCTTGGTCATTGACACCTTATGTTGGTTCCCGAAGTGAACTCATGCTCTGCTCCTGTGTGGGATCCTCTTCCTGACACACAGGCATTCCAAGACCCACCCAGGCCCTGTGGCCAGGTGCCTGAGCTCTTCAGAAGTCAACCACCCTGAGCTGCTTTGAAGGAAACAATCAGAAACCACTCACTTTATCTCAGTGCTGTTCATGTCAGCCACCTCTTCTCCAAGAGCCAAGCGGTGCTTTGACAAACTTGTGGGAATGTGGTCCTGTGGCCCAGCCCCCATCTACAGGACAAGGCAGGGACACTGAGGTAACCCACCCTGTGCCCACCCCTGTCCAGTGCCCACCACCCTTGCTGCAGTGGTCACCAGGCTGGGGTCCTGGGCCAGGGACAGGTTTCTTTTGCTCCAACTCTTCAGCGCCCCCTGGGGTCAGCCACAGAATAGACATCCAATGATGAGGTTTGACCTGCACCAACAGACCCCCAGGACGGATGCAAGCCGGCCACCCAGCTCCCATTCGGGGCCATCCCAGCACACAGCAGAATGGCACAAGCAGGAGCCCCGCTGACCCTCGGGCTCCTGAAAGGACATGATCACCCTTGCCTAGCTCACCAGGCAGAAGAGCCACCTGCTGTCAGCAGGTCCCTGTCCCCAACTAGGCAGACATCAGAGAGCAGGGCATGATTGTTCCCAAAGGGCTTTGTTCCCCCAGCCCAGGAAGGTACCACCTGCAGTCAAAGAGGCTTCTCACCCCTCTGTCTTCCCACTTGTTCTTTCCCCAGAACCCCGCCCTGCTGAGAAGCCGGCAGAGGCTCCACAGCCAGCATCTAGAGCTGGTCACGTGGCTGCCCCAGTCGACCTGTCCTTGTTGTCCCCCCAAGGTGAACCCTTGTTTGAGAAGAGCCGATCTACCCCGTCCTGGGCTCCCCGACCTTGGAGGGCTGCCTCTCCTGTCTCTCAGTCTACCCCCGTCCTGCCCAATCTGGAAAGCCAGGCTCAAGCCCTCATCTCCACACACCTGCGGTCTCACCACCACCCCGCACCCTCGGCACCTAGAATTACGCACCAGTCTCAGCAGGCATAGGTCAGGCTCGTCCCTTCCTCCGGAGCACAGAGTGTATGATACACCCATCCACCCCGCCTCTTCCTGCACCTGGTGCGCACAGAGCGGCACTCAGGAGACATCCGCCGATGTGTCCCCGTCTTTGTCCTGCTTGCCGTCAGCCAGGTGAGAGGAGGCCCAACGACTCTGGAGCACTCACGGCATCTGGAACCAGAAGGCGTTGGGTAAAAGTGTGAAGTTTGATGAATCTGTCGGTTGATTGATTGAACCCACTTTGAGGTTAAAAATTATCCAAACTGGAGTGTGGTTCAGGGTAGGGAAGGAGACCTTCATGGAGATCACCAAGTCTGGTTGTGTGAGAAAGTAAGAGAGCCGGGTCACTGTCTGCAGGCCTGTAGAATGGGGGACCCCGTGACACAGAGCCCGCTTTCCTGAGATTCACGGAGCCACACTGCTCTGGGTGGGGGTGCTGCTGCCGCAGCCATGTCCTAGCAGCAGGGTCTAGACCTTCTCTGCAGTTGTCCTGACTGAGTGTTGGAGAATAAGCTGGTGAATGGATGGGTCGGGACTAGCTCAGGCTTTGTGCTAACCGGGTATGACCCGGCAGACCCAGCTACAATCATGAGCCCCATAAAGATGTTTCAATCAACAATACACAGTGTATATTTATACAATAGTGGCCTCATGAGATTCTGATGGAGCTGAAAAATTCCTGTTTAGTGACGTCATAGCCATCATAACGTTGCAGGGCACACATTACTACTCCCTGTTTGTGGTGATGCTGGTATAAACCCACTGCACTGCCAGTCGTATAGAATTCTAGGGCATGCAGTTATTTACGGTACATACTACTTTAAAAGGGTAACAAACAACTGTCACTGGTTTATGTATTTACTATACATTTTTTCTCATAATTTAAGAGTGTACTCCACCTACTTATTTAAAAAAGTTAACTGTAAAACAGCGTCAGGCAGGTCCCCAATCAGGCATTCCGGAAGAAGGCATCGCTATCACAGGAGGTGACAGCTTCCTGCGTGTCATTGCCCCAGAGACCTTCCAGTGGGACAAGATGCAGAGGTGGAGGACAGTGACACTGATGGTCCCGACCCCGTGCAGGCCTAGGCTAGTGTGTGTGCTTGTGTCTTAGCTTTTAACAGAAAAGTTTAAAAATAGATAAAAGCTCATAGAGTAAGGATATAAAGAAAGAAAATAGTTTTGCACAGCTGTCCGATGTGTTTGTGCTTTAAGCTAAGCGTTATTACAGAAGAGTCAAAAATTTTTAAAAATTAAAAAGTTCATAAAGTAATAGAGTTACAGTGAGCTAAAGTTCATTTATTATTGAAGAAAAAATATATTTATGCCTTCAGTGCTCTCGAAGTGCCCAGTGTTTACAGTGCACAGCAGTGCACTGCAGCGTCCGGCCTTCTCACTCTCACCGCCCATGCACCGACGCACCCAGAGCAACGTCCAACCCCACGAGCTCCATTCGTGGCATGCGCCCTCTACAGGTGTCCCATTTCTTATCTTTCATGTGGTATGTCACTGTGCCTTTCCCGTGTTTCGATGGTGGCATTTACACAAATACCCGCCATTGCATTCCAGCTGCCTGCGGTGTTGAGCCCCGTCACACGCCACGCAGGTGCCTGGCCCAGGAGCGACAGGCCACCCCACGTGGCCGAGGAGTGCGGCAGGCTGCGCCATCAAGTGTGTGGCAGTGTCCTCTGTGATGTTCACGCAGCACTGGAATTGCCTGAGGACGCATTTCGCAGACATTCCCCATCGCTGAGCGACGTGTGACTGTGTAAGATAAATCCAGGGCGAGTAAAGCCACAAGGCTCTGTCGCTGTTGGAAGAGGTGCCAGCGAGAAAGAGGCGGTGGGACCGCGTGAGGCAGATCAGAGACCGGGAAGCACAGAGCTGAGGAGGCCATGCCACCACCCCCGGGAATCGTCCTCCCCACGACCAGACTGCTGGCTTGGGGTAATCGAGTGGACCTTGCGTCTCTTCGTCCACAGTGTCCGGCACCCAGAGTCTGTGACCGTCCGAGGGCAGTGTGGCTGCATGGCTGCACTGCAGGCGCCAGGCAGGGACAGGCAGCGCAGCCAACAGAGTGGGCCCCTGCTCGCAACCCCCGCTCATGGGCCGCCCCTTCCCCGAGTGTCTGTGTGTGTGCAGAGACAGAGTCCTTGGCCCAATTTTGTCCCTCCCTTTTTTTAATGTCAACTGTGTCCCTAAATCAATGCTCTCTTCTGGAACCCTCTTCACAGAGCCCTAATGACTCCCTGTTTCCTACTCCCTGCTTTTGTCTCAGGTCTTAAGGATAAATAAAGTTAGGGTGAAATAAATAAAGCCATGTCCCCCACATGGCCCTGGGGCCCTCCCCAATCCAGCTCAGCCCACCGCCATCTTTCCAGCCTTGTCTGGAGAGCGTCGAAGGCTCTAGGGAGGCTCTGGAAACAGTCAGCAGTCAGGGCTGCCCACAGATGGCCCCGGAGAGCCCGGGCAGAGGTTTACCACTCCCCGGTCATCCCAGACCCCATCTCTTCTCTGCGTTTGCTCATAGCATGTGCTTAGCTGCGGTGCCCTCTCCTCAGTTTTCCTGCTATAAAATCCCACCCGGTCTCCTAGGCCTAAATCAGAACTCACCATTGCTGGAGAGGCTTCCAGATGGCCCCTTCCTCTGCATCCCCCAAGGAAAGTCGCACCAGCGGCTCACCTGTGCACAGGTGTGTGCTGGCGAGCTTTTATCCCAGAGGCCGGCGGGTGCACAGCTGTCTCACGAGCTAAGTTTTGTGCTTCGTGAAGATGGAGGGACCACGTCTCCATCATCAGCGCTTCACCAGGACCAGGCGGGTTCTCCGCAAAGGCTTGGTGAGAAACAGATGAGGGGGGCGGGCAGGACAGGGAGTGGTGAGGGATGAAAACAGGGGAGAGAAGGGGGAGGGACAGAGGGAGAGAGAGCCGTAACAGTGCCTGTCTCGTAGCATGTGCTCAACAAACATTTCTGGAATAAAAACAAAATAGTCACTCATGACAAAGTCTTCTTGTTCCTCAGTTATATGTAATTCTTGTCTATGTTTCTGGGTTTTTTATCTTAAATTTTTGTATCTTAATTTCATTAAGAGGACCAAAAAATTGATAAAATTTAGTTATTTTTAAAGCAAGTTAATATATTTGCCGTGCGGTTTTACTTTTATTTTGAATATATTTGTATTTTCTCTAGGAGGAAGCTATATAAAAAATGAAAACATTTTAGACTTCCCTGCTTCCAACCCCGGCAGCCCACGGAAAGGCCAGACTCAGACATCTGGGCTGCAGCTGTCACACGGGGCTGGAGAAAGTGGGCACAGACCGAGGAGAGAAGTGAGTCTCCGCCTGCCCCGAGTGTGGGAACCGGGGACCATGCGCAACAGCATCAGGTGCGGAGGGGTCTGGGGGAGGCACAGCTCAACAAGAAGTCCAGTGCCCCCAAATGGCGCCCAGCTGCAGGTGACCAGTCCTCTCCCAGGGCAGGGGAGAGCCCCAGGGGGCCAGCGCTGGCGGGGAAGGGGGCAGGCTCCAGTGCAGGCTGCACCCCGCCCAGCGGCATGTTGGCAGCCTGTGATCCGCTCCGTCAGCAGTGCCCGCGCAAGACACCTGCTGCTGCTCCGGAGAAGTAGCAGAGAGGGCTGGGGGCTAAACGACTTCATTTTTCTGTTGCCCCCTCAAAGGAGCCCCCCTACAGCAGGTGACCCTGCTTTCTCTCCTCACCTCCTTGTAGTTTTTCTGTTGGTATGCCTATCGCAACGGGTACTTATTTATGCATTTGTTTTATTTTCTCTCTCTCTCTCAATCTACGATAAATCTTGAGGAGGCAGGGACCGTGACTGTTTTTTATCCACCCTGCTTTGCACATAGTAGGTGCTCAGGAAATAGTTACTGAATGAGGAATGCATCTGCACGCTAACTGGTGTCTTGCTCAGCTCCCAGAGCAGAGAGATGGACCGGGAAGCCCACTGGGGCAAGAACAATGTCAGGGTGGGGCCGATGCCTCTGCCATCCAGGAACGCAACTCACATGGGGCAAATCCACCCTCTCACAGTGAAGACAGTCACAGCAGATCCTCAAAATACAACTTTCCGAACACAAATCAGCATTGCCACAGACACTGATCCTACAATTTCTCACATAGGTCACTCGACTCCGAAGGACCTCACAAATGCCAAGGAAGGAGTTGACGTGAGCAGTGGAGTCCGGTGCGGAGGGTGTTCAGAGACACTCCCTCAATAGTGATGGTGGGAGAGACTGTCAGCAGTGCAGGGCCTCTGGGCTGGAGGAGAATTACTCTGATTGCCCGGAAAAGTTAGGCCACCACAAATCTCTGCTCGCATACACAAGAGGCATATGCATAAACAACATATAGACAGCCCGAAACTCTGAAATTAAAGAACTGTTGCTTTCCAACAATTTGGTCTGCAGCTCTATCATCTGGGGATAAATCAATTTGCGGCAGCTGTAGACAGCCGTTTCCGTGTGAGTCCTGCTCAGCTTAACTGGAGAAGCGTGTTAAAAGTTAAAGGACCTTCATCACATTAAGAACATGAATTTTTCTAACCGTAAATTTATTTCCCTGAATTCCTGAGCTGTAAAGTCACCCTACACTCTTCCTTGTAAACCAGAGGGGGTGTACCCACTTCCTGATGTTTGCCAATTTGCTGTTTTTCCTGTAATTAGGAAAAAATGCAATTCAGTAGAGTTACAGGCCCCAATGAGAGCCCTCGAGCGAGTTGTTGTTTGGTATCTGCTGCGACTCTACGCTTTGTAAAGACTGATTCCATGGGGGAGTAAAGGGGCAATTGTATCTAAACACAGGATGATAAGAACTAATGCCAGGCATGGTCCTCACTTTCCTCGGCGTGGCTTTGGTCACTCCACATAAATCGATAGTGCCTTTGATACATGGCGCCTGGCGGTGGGAGAATACGGAGCTGGGAAAATTAAAGCTCACAGAAAATAAAAATCAAAGGTGCTGGGAAGATCTGCCTACTGTCAGGTATATGGAAAGAACTCAGACTAGACTGACTGCAAGTTACATAGATGCCCAGGGCACCAAACCTGATCTCTTTCAGAAACGCCATTTATTAAACCTTCATGTGCTTATTTGGTAGGAATTATGCAACGAACAGAACTGACAATGGTAGCAGTTTCCTAAATCTCTAATGTTAACTAGAAAAAGGATCACTTTACTTTTATGTTCATCTTTAAAATGAAAGTGATTTTTACACATTAGAATTTCTTTTTTGCCTTTCAGTATATATCCTAAATTCTATTTTGTGGTTAATATTGATTTCAATCTTAAGAAACACATTTTTCACTCAAATCAGCTCTCTATCCAGGCATTATTATATATCACAAAAACATAAGCAAGTTATTTCATACTTTGGTTATCAATACAGGTGCTATTTTATAGAAATTATTTTCATTGTTTTTTGAAAAAACATATTGGTAATCACAATTAAAATAAATATGAATGAAAAAGATAAAGTTAATAAATGCTCATGTGGCCAAAATAACCCTCTAGTGAGGTTTGGTACATGGTAGGTACTTAAGACGTATTTGAAGAATTCACTTAAAATGTATTGAATCCCAGACTTTTTTTAAAAAAAGGAATGAAATTTTATTTCTACAAGTGCAAAACACTCCCACTTTCGTTCATCCTTAAAAAGCAAAAACAAAACCACAAAGCTCAATAATCCTTAATTTTAATCAGGAGACAGAAAAAAAGTAAAAGGAGGGAAAACAAAAAAGCTCCGTTTTGTGGAAAATGACGCGTTGGAAAGGGGACCCTTCCCGCTGCAGGATGCGCTGTCCTTCCCCTCCCACCTGTCTTCCCTCACCCGGTGAGTCTAAAGGTGAACAAAACGAACCGCGTACCTAATCATCCTAACGCCCGGCCCTCGGATTTAAAATGTCACTCGGATGCGGTTTCGTGTTGGCGGCTGCTGATGGCAAAGACCATAACTGACGCCGCTCGCATTTGCACCCCAGCCCCGCGCGACTTCCCGCAGCACACCTTGGGACCCGCTACGGGAATGCCACCGGGTTCCATGCCAGGCGCCCGCTCACGGCCTCCGGGAGGGCGAGGAGAGCAGCTAGCCCTGCTGGAGCTACCAGGGAATTTAGGAAGACAGAATGTAATTACCTGAGCTGGAAGCCGGCCAAGGCACTGGGGCTGTTAAAAAAAAAAAAGTCAAGGAAAAAAATGCCCTTAATTCTCTTAGCTGATAACAAAAGCCAAATGTGAGCTTCTTTCTGTTTGTGATTTGCCTGCGTGGGTATTTAAATCATCACCAAACAATAAATAAAAAGTTCAAGTTACCAGCAGGCCCCTCCGAGACCCAGGACACCGCAGAGCCCTTTGTCGTGGGTGGGGCGAGGGCAGTGGCGCGGATGGCGGGTCCATCTCTCCCGCACCCACAGCGGCTTCTGCCCGCTGGCCGCCGCGTCACGCTCTCCAAGCAGCAGAAACCTTACCAACGCCACCGGGAAGAGGCCAGATATTGCTTTAACTGTTTGCAGAGCTAATTTTTTTCTTTTAAATGTGGGCTTAATTCTGAGGAAATGAAGGGAATGAAATAATCATATTGCACCAGGAATGTGAAATTTTATAGAGATCTTTTGCTGGGAAGAGTTGTTGTGGGGTTTTTTGTTTTTTGCTTTTTGTTTTTTTCCAAGAGGGAAAGACATGGGAAAGGAGAGAGAGAGAAATTTGCCTCAGAAGGTCTGGAGGTCATCTACATGCTTAAAATATTAATCAGTTGGCTACGGGACCCACTCAAGAGGATGCAGCGCCAACAACGTGCGCAAGTGTGCGAGGGCGGTTTCCCCGAGAAGATTTGTCATGCTCTTAACTTCATAAAAAGCGGAGGCGTTGCTGGGCTGTTTCAGAGACTTGCACGGCGACTGGCGTCCCTCCCTGCCAGCGCCATCCACTGCCAACGACCTGCTCCTTTCACAAGTGCACAAGTTGTCAACACGAAAATTCCGGTTAATCTTCCAGCCTGTGGTTTTCCCTAGAAGGGAAAACAAAGGAGGCCAATATGACATTCAGACTTTTGGGACAGATACACATTTGTATGGCCCGGTAGACCAGTTATCCCTGTAAAACCTATTAAACAAAGAAGTCCAATCTACTAACTCATTTTTACACTGGAAAGGCCCTTTCTTTCATATCCTGAAAACAGTAGACACCCATAAAATTACAGGGGAAAATTTACTATTTCATCTGATTACCTACATTCCCATAATGTAGAAAATCTCAATCATTGCAGAAATAGTTTTTGACTTTTTTCCCAGCAATCTAAGATATCTACACATAATTTTTGAAGAAAAAAAAATTACGGTGTCCATAAATTCCCAGTGTGGAATGAATGGGGGGAGGGAAGGAACAAAAGCAGAAAAGCTGGGAGGTGTCTCGGGCATTCCTGCGAATGCATGCTCTGGCTCATATCCAGCTCGAGGAATGCTCATAATAACTAGATTAACCACCCTCCAATCCTCATTGTTCAATTTCACACAACTGTAAATGTTTCTATGATCCTTGATTGAGTTAGTTTAGAATTTTAAAGCAAAATGCCTTTACTAATTGTTTATATTTCTACAAATCTATGCTTAGTAAAACAGGAAAAAGCAGGCTTTGCTCTTAGCTTGCAGTCTGACCGCTCACTCGTTTAAGGGTCAGGCTATTTTGGTAAGCTTCGGTGAACTCTCGCTGGTGCTCAGTGAACACAGTTGAGATCTCTTCTGCTGGTGATACATGGAAAGTTGGGGTCAGAGCAAAGAAGCCTCTGGATTTTCTCTGATTATTCTGCAAAGCTGCTGCTTCCTGAACTTTGCCACCCTCCTTTGGATTCGAATCCTTAGGAAACCGTATCCTCATACCCAAAGTTACCATCTGGTTTGCAACTGAAATATAAAGCCCCTAACCCAGCGAAGCCACTGATAGCGCTGCCTTCATTTTGCCTCTGCCCCTCCAGTGTGTGTCTCTGGTGTTTTGGGGTTTGTCTCCTTTTCCAGGCGTATCAGCCCCAAACATGGGTGACCCCAACGACACAACCCTCTTCCCACGTACATGAAATGAGCAGTAAATGAATCTAACAGACACCCCAACCCATGCCAACTCCCATAAAATCAGGGTGTGAAGCACAGGGGAGAGAAGGATTCTTATTAATAATTCATTCCGAGCAACCCCTGGAGCAGTTTCACTGTGATATGCTATGCAGAATGCTTCAACACACTAATTAATATTTTCAAAGTGTTCCATGGGTCCCTTTTAAAAGCATTTTTGCCATCCATTGAATGTTCTGCATTATAAGTAAAAGATCAATCCTGTCCCCCAATCCTATTGATGAGCTGTCTAACTAAAATAGGATATGTGGAGTCAACAAAAATTTTTTTTCTCCCTTTAACATCCTTCCCCAAGGATTGGGCCGGAAACTGTCTTCTCTTCCGAGACCCGCTGTTCCTCCCAACGGTAACAGAAAGACACAGGCAGGGAGTGTTCAATGAGAACTGCCAGGAGCACGGGGCGTCCTCAGGCCACCCACCCTGATGTCCAAACCTGAGCCCCAGGGTGTGGGTCAGGTCCCCTCCAAGGCAAGTGTCCCCAGGAACAGCGGCAGGAACATCAGTCAAAAAAGGTCCTCAGCCCAGCTGCCAGCTGCACAGGGCCTCAGCTCCGCCTTGCAGCTGAGTTTCTGAGGGACAGACAGACCCAGGCAGGAGACCCCAGGCAGCCCCAGATCTCCCAGGGTACTGACCGCTGCTCAGAGCCTCGCCCCGGCACAGGACCATCGGAGATGGAGAGCTTTGCCCACACTCTCCCAGAGCCCCGGCCTCTCAGCATGGTTTTGGGGCATGAAAGCTCACCTGCTTGCTTGAAGGCAGGACTGTCCACTGTGACCTCCCAGGAGCAGGGGCAGCCGGGGCCTGTCCCAGTGATCACACAGCACCACACGGGCCCCACTTACCCGGGCCACCCGCCTGCTGAGGTGGCCAGAACCGCAGAGGCTGTCCCCTTGGAGGGCAGCAGACAGTCACTCAGAATGTGCCGATCCCAGTGATTATTCCTAAATGTTACCTGGAGACTATTTCTCAATTCAAATCAATGGTGCCTATTGATCCTGGCAATTAAAAGAATAGGAAAGGAATAACTTTTGCCCTTTACTATCTTGCATTCAAGAAAGTGATTTACAGAGTCAAATGAGTTGACTTGGAAATGACCACTTGACACGGTAAAGAATCCTTCCCTCCCAGGAGGCCTGCAGGGCGGTCTCTGAGGCAAGAACGGGGACTGGGCTCTCGGGGACGATGAACACACGCTGCCCTTCCCCGAGCCTGCGGGCCACGCTGCCCCCTCTGCCAGGAGCCAGGCAGCGCCTGCAGGGAGCACGTCGTAGTGGGGTTGTCTGCACTGAGGTGAAATTCGCACCGTGAAACGAACCGTGTTGGAGCACCCCGCGCAGTGGCGTGCTTACCTCCTCGGTGCGGTGCAGCCCTCCTCTCTACTCCGAACGTTTTCGCCACCCCTAAGTAAAGCCCACACCTGCTCAGCAGCTGCCTTCCATTTCCCCTGCCCCAGCCCTCGGCAACTCCTAGTCTATTTCTGTCTCTAAGGATTTGCTTATTCTGGACATTTCATATAAATACAATCATACATTTCTGACTTCTTTAACCTAGCATACTGTTTTCAGGTTTCATCCACACTATAGCAGGTATCGTGCTTTATTCCTCTTTACAGCCACGTAATGTTTCATTGTAGGGACATACTGCACTTTACTTATCCATTGGTGTGTTGGTGAATATTTGGGCTGTTTCCACTTTCGAACTATTGTGAACAGTGCTGCGGTAGACATTTGTGCGCAAATATTAGTTTTAGTGTCTGCTTTCAATTCTTTGGGGGCATAGCCTGAGAGTGGAATTGCTGGGTCGTATGGTAATCCTCTGTTTGGCTTTTCGAGGAGTCGGTGGAGGTCTGAGTTAGCTCTGCCTGATGAAAACACGCTGCTGTGGACACGTGGGCTTGCCATGGCGGGGGTGGGGGGGAGAGGCAGGAGACGCCGTGCTGTTTATCGCCTGTTTAAAGGTTTGCAGGTGATTCTGTCAAGGGAATGGACCCCCAGCTAAACGTGTCACCCGCAACTGTATGACACCATGTGCTCTGTTTTAGTAAAGCTGGGGAGAAGAGGAGAGAACTTCATGTAACTCCTCTAGTTTAAAATCTATGTTGTAAGCAGCATAAGATACAAACTCCTCACCCTGATATATAAGGCCCTTCACAATAGACCCATACGGCCCTCAGCTTCCTTCCTTTCAGATCACCCCAAGCACCCTGTGGACCCACTTCACTTAACCACTCACAGATCCCTAATCCCCTATTCCCTGACCAGAGGACTTTGCACACATTGTTCCTTGTTCCAAAAATGCTTTTCCCAGCTCTGCCCCAAACTCGCATCTTGAAAACTCCTACTCAGCCTTCAAGAGCCAGCTCAGATGTTTCCTCTTCCATAAAGCTATTCCTCACTCTGAAGGCTGAGTTAGCATCACCCTCCTCTGTGGTCCAGAACCTTCAGGACCCTGATGTCAAGAGCGCAAACACCGTGGGATCACACAGACCAAGGTCTTCATCCTGCTTTGTCAGTACTGCAACTGTAAAATACGTAATGATATAACCACAGACAACTATCCCAGCTTGACAGGAATTACTGGGAGCATTTAATGAAATAAGAAAATAAGGGATGCGATGCACCTGGCAGTGAGCCACAATAACGAAGACCACGTTCAACAGAACACTTGTTGTGTGTTGTTCTACGGTATGTGTCTACCACAGTCTTCTTTCACAACTGGTCATGAGCACCCCCAAAACAAGGACATGCCTTTTCCCCTCTAGATCAGGCATGCATAGCACATGAAAGGCGCTCAAATAAATGTATTCGTGGAACCAATCAAAGAGCTAATTAATTTAAAGAATTGCTTAATGTGAATATCTGTAGCCCAAAGACTACACTTGTTGCAGATTCTTTCTTTATATTGCATTGGCTTCTACAGTTCCACTTTCACGGCATCAGTGTCAACATAGGTTCCCTGAGCCACGAATGGACATCGTGTTTCCGGTGTCCCTACGGACCTGAGGTACCTACAGACCTCAGGACAAGCCAGGACAGTCTCACAATGAGATGTCCTGAGACTGCCTTGCATCCTTCGCACCTCTCACCCCCGAGAGTGAAGGAGAAATAACAGTGGATCACAAGATACATGCAAGGAGAATACGGGCAACTCTTATTTTGGAAAAGTATGAATGAAATCAACTCAGGTGGGAGGAGGTAGCTGAGCAGGGATGTTGAACAGACAGCAAGAACCCGCATAGCGAGAGAAAGCCCGTTTGGGTAAAACTGAGCTGCCACTTGCAGGAGGAGGTCCCCATCCTCCCATTATGGAGTGAGGCCAGGGACACCCCTACCCTCATCACTTCTGCCTCCATCCATGTGGTCCTCCTCCACTCAAAGTACCTTCCTTTATCTCCTCCATCTACCCAAATATTGCCTTACAACATCTACCTGAGACCCAATTTCATCCATTAAACCCCCATGAGCAGCCCAGACCACTCTCCGCCCTCTGGACCTCTCACCGATCCTGTGATAGATTCCTGCGGACTACCCGGAATCACTAGGTAACTCTTCATGAGCTGCCTGCCCAAGGAGGGTTTGACCTGCCTGAGGGCAGAGGCCATGTCTGACGTATTTGGGACTCCCAGTATGCGGGTAAGTATCGTACACATTGTAAACAGCCAAGAAATTCCTCTCGATTGATCGGTTAGGAAGAAGTGGAAACTGGAACCAAAATCATGGACCTCAACGATGATGTACTGTAACCACTTATCACCGCAGTCACTGTGGACTTATGATCCCTTAGCAGGGCAGAGGCACAGCTGGCAGAGTCCGGGCCTCTGAACTCCCCACCCAGTGCTCTTTGCAGAGATAAGGCTCTGAGAAGGTCTGCACTCATGAATTCAGTTCAAATGCACTTGACTTGTACTTCCCAAATATATTGGATTATAGAACACTCCTCCCACTTGCCTGCAAACACCTTCCAGTATTCTGAAGAAGTAATGCTCTGCAAACACAATTAAGGCAATGCTAGTTGAATGTTATCTATAATAACATAGAACAAAGTAGTCGAACCAGGAGGTAAAATTACACAGTTTGACAAGAATGCATTTGGACTGAATATCAATTTCTGGTTGGTCAAGTGAAGTCGATTATAAAACTAATAGAGAAACTCTAGAGGGATAATTGCATGACATTCTTGAAGGTTAAAAACTTTCCATTAGATCTGAAAAGGGGCTAGAGGAGTCTAAGCCAGGATCCTAATCATCAAACCAGAGCTTTTGTGAATTAATTGTTGTTTTTCAGATGAGAAAACTGAGACTCAGGGCGCAGATGTGTCCAGTTTGTTCCAGGTTCTCTTTAGTGCAGGAACCCAGGCTGGCAACAAGGGCTGGGAATCTCAGGAGGCTGCCTGGGATTCTGGGATGCGGGAGGGAGAAGGCTGGAGTGGCCGGATAACCTCACCGGGATTCAGCACCCAGGCTGGGTGTGAGCCTGAGAGGCAGGTCACCAGGGAGGAGGTGCCACCTGCTTTCCACGGCTATGCCTTCTTCCGAGCCTCATCCAGAGACACCACCTTATGAAAAATCAGGCAACATCTACACTTCTGTCCAAACCAGTAACACAGACCTTTGGCAAGGTGATCAATGAGTGACGACAAAAGGGGTCGAGGCCACCTTTCAGAGCAGGGTGCAATTAACACTCAGCAGGGCGGAGAGCGGACGGGACCCATTCGGTCCCACCCATCCCTCTCTCTCCCACCAGCTCGCTGCCCTATTCATACCCCTGGGGTCTTCCCTGCGACCCCTGTGCCCAGGGACCCTTCCACGTGAAAGCACCTGCCCCCGTTCTCCTGTCGGCACCCACAAGCAAGCTTCCGTCACGTTAAAATCGCTGCGGCAGTAGGAAGCCTTAAGAACACCAGTGAGTCAGGGATCCCCACAGAATGACAGGACAGTCCTGCCCTGACAAAAGCCTCAGCCACCACACTTGTTTGCACCACAAGAGCCACACAAGCAGGTTTACAATGGGCCTCAGTTTCCAGTAATTGACTCTACATGGGTGTCTGCCGTGCCCTGGCAGAAGGGCCTGGGTACCAGGGTGACTAGACATCAGAATGATTAGTGAGGCAAGGCTTGGAAAGTTGAAGAAAATGCCAGAGACGGAAAGGCGGGGCAGGTGCGTGGACGTCAGTCGGTCTCCACCTTCCCCACGCAGCTACGTGTTAGAAGGGCTGTCGTCGCCCCACACCAGCGACCTCAGAGAGGTCAAGCAATATCTGCCGGGTTAGGCAGCAAACGGGGGTGGAGCGGACGGGAGCCCCGACCCCGGAGCTCTGAAGCCACAGCTGGTTGCACCGTTCCCGGCCATCCTAGAGAGCACTGGCGCCGGGGCTCCTCGAACTGTCTGCCTTGTGGCCTGATGTATACACATATGTAGGTACACACCACGTTCCCAGGTGTGAATGTGTGTGCACAGATATGATAAAATAAATGTTTCAAGAAATAGTACTTACTCTTTCCACATGCTCTGATTCTGGCATTTTCTCATCTTCCTCGTCCCCCCAAATCGTGCCACCCACAGTTGGAAGCATGAGTTGATCCTCATCCTCCTTATGCAGACGGCTGAACTGAGGCCCAGAGGGGCTGCTCCGGCCACCCCACTGTCAGCTGGCTGGTGCGACCCCCGGCAGCCCGACTGTCCCCCTGGCCTCCAAGACAGGGTTCCACCCCCAATCCCAACACCCCTGGGCTTTCGAGGGGCCCGTCCGATGCCACTGCCTCTCTGTCCCCCAGCACTTATCCATCGCTGACCTGGCATCTGGCCCTGGTGGGTCCCTGTCCTCAGAGACTCACAGGTAGACAGGTGGCAATTCATGGCCTAGAGAGGGACCCCACGCAGGAGCCCGTCCCCTCCTCCCCACCTGGAGCCCTGGACGCCTCCTAGAGAAGGGCTCTGGGTGCGCTCAGGTCCTAGCCCCCTGGAGGGGATCCAGGGGACTTTCCGGACACCAGTGACCTCCCTATGGCCTGCCCTTGGC
Source organism: Avahi laniger (assembly GCA_963575035.1). Taxonomy (NCBI): domain Eukaryota; kingdom Metazoa; phylum Chordata; class Mammalia; order Primates; family Indriidae; genus Avahi; species Avahi laniger. Next base: position 153,790 of record CAUYSK010055127.1, on the reverse strand, counting down.
CAGCACAGCTCTGAACCTGTCCTGCGAGCAAAGGCAGGACCTCCCCTCGGACCAGGGCTGGCAGCAGGGCTGCGGCCCATTTGTCCCTAGCAGCGTGGGGCTGTTTGGTGGGTCGGAGAGGCTCTTTCCACCGTGCAGGAAACAAAGCCCAGAGTCCAGCTGCACCGGGCTCCGTGAGGACCACACGGGCAATTCGCGGGTTGGAGGGCAGCATCTTGGCTGGTCCCTGGGAGCCAGGGTCGCCAGGGGGAGAGCACGGTGGACCCCCCCACGCCGTGGCCACAGGGAAGGGGGCCCCAGCTTCCCCCCTTCCCACCTCCCCTGCGGCCTCTCGGGAGGTGCGGATGGGGAAGGTGGAGTGTCACGTTCACTGCTCTGAGTCCCCATTTGTTTTAAAGCTTAAGAGTGCCATCTCGTGTGCGAGAGGTGCAATTGCGACGCACCAGTTTCCCAGCGGCTCAGGCAAGAGAGCCGCTGTCTGCCTTTCTCTGACCCAGCGAGCCTTCCGGGCCTCCGCAGGGTGCCCTACAGCCAGAAGGTCCTCTGGCCCCAGCGAGGGCAGAGATGAGCAGCCGCACTTGCACCCCTGCACCCCGCCCCTCTGCCCCAGCAGCCGCCCTGTCTCCACGAAGCCGTGCTCGGTAGGCAGCCCCTGGGGACCCGGAAGGTCTGCACTGCGAACTTTAGGAGGGGGAGACCTGCAAGAGACAGCAAATGAGTTGAAGACGGAAAAAAAGGAAAGAAAGAAGGAGAGAGAGGGAGGGAGGGAAGGGGAAGGAACAAAGCAAGGGGAAAAGGACGATGTGTCTGCACTTGGCTTTCGTTCAGAATGTTCTATGGGGACAGAAAACATGGTCGTTTAGGGGACTGACACAAATAAAGAAAAACACGGAAAAAAGCGCAAGGTCTCTACCTGGCTCGCTTTGGGTAGCACTTGCCTCAGGGGCCTCAGTTTCCTCATCTATAAAATGAGAGACCTGGGGGCCACTGCATTCTAACGCGATGCTCTCCGGACACTGCTGTCAGCCTCCTGTACGGAGACTCCAGACTCACTGCCAGGCTCACAAAAATGTCTGCTCTGAATTTCAGCTCTTCCTCTGCATTTTAGATTAAAATGTTTCCAAGTAGGAAAAAAAAAAAAAAGAAAAGAAGAAACTAAGGACAGAGAATAAGTGAGGGTCCAAATAGTCACCCCCCGTGTAACCAGATTGGGACTTTCATCTCTTTCTTTTTGGAATAAAAATGTAAGGAAGCCTCAGTTACAGCAGAAGGAACGGATTACTGAGTATATGTGGCAGGAGAGAGGGAGGGGGAGGCTGGCTGTGGCCACTTTACTGGCACACAAACCCCTCCACCGCCCAGCCCACCCCAGTTGGGGATGGGGGTGGAACACGGCTCGCTGTTCACACAGGCACCATGTGCAACACCACCCCTCAAAGTTATCGTTGTTTAACAGTCTGATTAATAATAATACCCAGCTACACATGTGTGTGTATTTCTAAGGCCTGGGAGAGTGACGGCCTTATACTTTGTTCATAACTTTCTTGCTTTCATGAGAAATAACCCGGGACTTGAAAGTAAGGAATTTTGTCTAAGGTCTGTCTTTCTCTGCCCCAGGTCTGGCTCTGACCTCTGCCCTCATCTCTGGGCTTGGATCGTTGCTACATGTAAAATGTGCAGTTATGAGAAATGAGCCCATTTTGCCAAGAAATACAATATGGTACCATCGTTCAGGTGGTTTAAAACCAGCCCAGCCCAGGCTGACGCGGAGATGTGTGTTAACGGTGTCCTATAGCACCTCCACAATTTGGACCAGACGACACAAAGAGTCCTGAGGTCTTACGCACAGTGCGCAGTAAGTCCCCATTTTCAGCAGATCGGTTCAACGGGTGTTTGTTAATGCAAATTAGTTTAAATTGCTATCAAGAGTAATTATTGTAAAAGAAAGACAGTGTTTCCATCATCCTTCCCTCATTTATTTCTTCCATAGTCTCTTTTAAGTAACTTAGCCATAAAATTTCAATTGACCACTAAAAAAAAAAAGTGTGATCAGCAGTGGGGAGAGAGATGCAGGAGGCAGGCAAGACCCCAGCAGGGTGAGGGTCCTCCCAGCCTCAGACAGAGCCTCCCCCACCCCAGCCCTGGGCGGTGACCCTGCACCCCGCTGTCTCCCCACCCCCAGGTTCTGAGCCCTCTTTGCCAGAGGCAGCTGCTCAGTGGGGAGGTTTCCCACGCGCTCCCCCCTGCTTTGGGGGAGTCCTCCAGGATGGAGGTGGGGAAAAGGGGCCCAGTCCCGGCCAGGCACCCCCCTCGCCAAGGCGCCCCACGCCCCAGCCAGTGCAGCCGCTGTTGGAGCCGATACATTATAATAATATTAGGTAAAACAGCGCGAGCATACGAGGCAGAAAATTGCATCTCATTTGTTCTAAATTTGCCAACGTTTAAATCTTAAGGGAGGTATTTTTACTTTACATATTTGTTAATGGGATCTGTTTCTTATTGCCCAAAAATGCTTAATATACAAAAGGAATCAGATTCTCTTTCTGGCCTTAATTCATCATAACAAACAGAAATAGAAACTTGATTTCAGATTCGCTCTGCCTGTCTCCAATTCATATTCCCAGCATCTCGATCATTAATAGCATCTGAAGGAGCCCTTTTATTTACCTATTATGACATCATTTGTAACATAAAACTGTTGTGTTCTCTTTTCATTAACAGATTCAGTTGCAAATGCTGGGGAAAAAAATTACAAAGAGCCCCTTTTTAAAATGTGCACATTTATTGGGATTATTAAATCACAGCAGCTAATAGTGGTTGTCACCAACTTAATTTAAAAAGCTGATTATTACTCAAGCCCTATGTATTCCAGGCCTGATACTGTATAATTAGCAGTTGTGATTATTTAGTTAATTTGCAGATTAGGAACAAGTGCCTGTTTTGAAAAATGTGGCCACTCGACCTTCAGCCAACAGAGAGGAGTGAGCCAGCCCCTCTTACTGAGAACAAAAGTATCCTGTCAGATAAATGCATTTCAATGCGGGTCAACAGGAGAAAAGGGACCTTTTACACATCACCCGCCTGAATCCTTCCAGCCAAAAGTCCAGCTCAAGCCACTCCAGAAGTATGTAAATTAGCCATCTCCCTGGTGGGGCCAGATCGAATCAATGGCACATTTGGAGCTAAACAAGTTAAAAGATGGTCCTGAGGGCAGCAGCCACTAAAGCAATAGTAACGAGACAAAGCCGTCCTGGTGACCCACGCTCAGTAGAGACTTAGCCATTAGGACTGGTCCGCAGTGGAGAGCCATGTGGACTTGGGAACAGACCTGTCTCACATGCGTTATTTCTATTGTCATCAGTCATACGATGGTAATAGAATTTGTAACTGTTTCCCTTATACTCTGGTGCGATTTACCTCGCGTAATAGACGACGCAAATGCTAACAGGCACATATACATCTTCATTACGTACGCTGTGCCTCAGCCACTCTCCTCCAGAGACAGTTTTATTCATTTTTATACAATTTGCCTACTGTACGGTACAGATGGTTTCTATTAAGTAAAATATCTGTTTTCTTCCAAATTTTTAGTTTTCATGATTAAATTACTTTAAAATGATGGTACATTGTATTATCTTCTTTCATGACTTAATTTAGCTCAAATACTCCCAGCGTAAACTGTAAGCCCAGTTTTATCCCCTCAGAAAATCGGCCACATACTGTGATTTCCTGCGAGTTATTCCACCCCGGCTGTGATTTCTAGTCTTTATCAATTACTGCCGCCCGAGTCTTAACGATACGGATTATTTTCTAGAGGTAAATTTGAATATGAATATAAATGGAAATGTTGGACTATTATTAAAGTAAGATCTCCCCTGTAAACTGTTTAAAATTTGAGATGTTTGTTAATATGCAAGTTTTGTCTGCTGGTGTCTCAGCTACACAGAGCGGCTTGTGTACTAGTTTGAAATATTCAAAGCTGCTGCCCCCACGTGGTGGGCCCTTGGAGCCGCTTTCTCTTTGCAGCCCTGCTCCAGGACACTGTCTGTTATTCTTGAAGTGGCTGCCGGGGCCCTGCTTCCGCAGGAAGGAGGCTGGCGGCCAGGCTCTGTGGCCCACCTTCCCACGGCGGGATCGTTCTGACTGTTGGGAGCTCGTTTCTGACTGCTTGGAACCCATCGTCCTACTTGTCTCACTTTATTAGCGTGATACTAGGCAAATGCCTCCCCGGGAATTCCTCCTTTTCTATATTTGCATTCATGTTTTATTTTTGCACTCATGCTTTCTAACTTTTCCCACTGGGATGCGGCCAGCAGCCGGGAACAGTGGTGCTTCCTCCACGCTCTTTCCAAACTTGCTCATTTCCCACCGGCCTCAGCGGCCCCAGACCTTGACCACAAACACTCCTGCACCGGAGCGAAAACACGGGGAAGGGGAGGTTGTAACATTTCCAGGAAGAAAATCAGCACATGCTCAGAAAAGGAAGGGTGCAGCCAGGCAAGAGGAGGGGCAGAACAGGGAGACAGGGCCCGGGCAGTGCCAGCTGGAAACAGACTTCTGCGCACAGCCTGGGCTCTGGGATCGGCCCAGGGAGTCCTTGCAGTTCGCTCTGCAGAAACCGTGGCCAAGGTGGTGAGTCAGGTGTGGTGCTCCGGGAAGGACGAGTCCGCCGTGGGTCTCACCCTGGAGCTCCCTCACAACCACAGGGCTGGCTCCCATGGCGCCATCTTCCTGGCTCTCACTAGTGCTGGCTGCAGAGGCAGCGGGTACCAGAAAGTGTCTCAGTGAGTCCCCAAGGGCAAGGCAGTGACGCGGTCCTTCCGGAGGTGAGTGCGGGGGAAGATGGGAGAGACCTCCGCTCTGGTGCTGGCTCCCACCTGTGCCCCAGGCAGGCCAATTAACTTCTCCGGGGCTCCCTGTCTGGGGGATGTTATGAAGATCAAATGAAATAATGGGCCTGGAGAGGCTTTGAAACAGTTCAAAGCATTTGACAGACATAAAGCATGATTTTTACTCCAATATTCACCCTAGGCATGTCACCGGAGCAGAGCCCAGAATCACGTGGCCCACCCTGAACCAAGTGACACTTGTGACACTTGGCCGGACGCTCCTTTCAGAGAGAGATTCCTAACTGAAGGCTGATAGTTGGCTGAGGTAAAGTATTGGAAGGGCTTTTTAAACCTAAATCTTGACATGGGCGGGTGTTTCTTTCTCAGTGGGTGACGCTCTGGGAGACCCCTCTGTGGTCATGATCCGGCCCAGTCTGTGGTCACGATCCCGCTCTGAGTCAGCACCGAACCCGGTTGACATGACATGAACAGATCTGAGGTAACAAGATGAAGGGATGGGGGAATAAATTGTCTTCTTAGTCAACAATTTGCTTCACAAAAAACAGAACATAGGAGAAATCGCTAATAAAAGGCAACCCCCAGAGGTTCATCCCTGCCTGCAGTGTTCACAGATGAACAGCCTGCCAGGTTGCTCCAAAACGACCGTCAAAACCCTCCAGTCAAACCTATGTCCCTGGCAGAGAGATGTAGATGTCCTCAAAGACCTGGATAATTCTGCTATCAAGGTACATTTGGCCTCCGTCTTAGGGGGTAGGATTATCTAGACAATTTTCTTCACCTCTGCTCCCCAGGCTTCCTGAGACCCAGGCAGGGGCCCTGCCTTCTCCCACCCCACCACCAAGCTCAGGCACCCAAAGGCATCTGACACTTTCCTGCCAGATGCTAAAAGGCCAAGTTCTATGGACATCGATGCACAACTGTTGAGACATGACTTGGTCCAAATGAAAAGAGTTGGGGAACAGTCGGGTCTGGAAGGACCCGCGCTCAGGCTAGCCCACCAGAGAGACCCACGTGGGAGTCAGAGGCCTGGGGGGCACTTCACCTTCACCCTCCGCCAGGCCGCTCACTCTTCCTTCTCCTTTCCCTGCCGCCAGACACGCCCACATTAACGCTGGGAAAACCGTTCTGCCCCAGACTACAGGCAGATTTGGATGCAGTCACTCCGCTCTCAGGACAACCCAAACGTTCAGAGGCAGCTGCGGCAGCTCTGCTGTAAGGAGGGAGCCACGACCCAGGAGGAGGAGCAGAAGGGTCGTCTGTCCCCTGACTGTGAACATGATCGGGAACTTCCCAGAGCCCAGAGGGTTTCTTCCTGCCTGTGCGGGATGGAAAGACCTTGGCAACGTTGGAACATAATATCATTCCATTCGAGGGAAGATTTAAGTCTTCCAAAATCAATTTCCGAATGTGAGAATGACAGCAGGTAATACAATGAAGTCATTCGAAGATCACGGGGCAGTGGAACAATAGACTGGGAGACTGCATGATCAGTCACAATGTTCTCTAGAAGAGTGAGTTTTTCCTTGCTCAAGAAAGAGCATTATAATGATGAGGGAAACATATTTCTCATGTGCTCACTGAGCCACGTTTGTTGTGTGGCCACAGGTCTGGTCCAGGGAGAGGAAGCTCTGACTCGAGCCCTAACAAGCGTGCCCACCCACTGACGAGCGGTGTGACCCAGAGCAGCTATTTAAGTCCGTGCGAAGCCTATTTCCTCCCATGCAAACGGAGGGTAATAGTAGAAGTCTCCTCACAAAGTCCTGGGGCAGGTTCCTGAGATCCGCGAGGGATGTGCGGCATCTGGCACACCCCAGATACTCCAGAAAGGCCGCCGCCTTCCTGAGCTAAGGGGCACCCACAGAACACCCACCAGCTTCCGCCACAGCCTCACGATCCATGACATGGGCCTGGGGGGTGGGGGCGGTGCCTGGAGAAAAACAGGGAGCACAGCGAGCAGGGCGCGACACGGGAGAAGCGAGCAGGTCAGATTCTAGGTGCTGCAGGGGCCTGGATGAGGGAGAAGTTATGCCCAGATGAGGAGCTAGAGGAAGCACAAAGAAGGAAGAGCCAGGTCTCCAAAGGCAGGGAGGTAGAAGCTAACCTGCCCTGAACCCCGATACCCAGTGCACGAACATTGTTTCCATGTCTTAGAATACACGTTGAGAAAAAATTTCACAAAGCTGGGAGCAAATATGTACATGTGCATTTAAAAAATAACACACTAATGCTCAAACATAGTGGCTGGAGCTGTGTTCTTTGTATCCTCCAGGGTTTGACTGACCTGGAAGCCTGTTACCAAGTGTCACCTAGAGAGGTTTCTGTAAGATGCCAGAGTAACAAGAGTACACACACAAGTGCAGGCAATTTGGTGAGAGGAGGATATCCCAGGTCAGAGAAGAGGTCACAGTGACAAAATATTTGATTATGGGCCTCTTTCACTTTGTGATTTTGTTCTGTGACTTACAGGAAGCCCCAGGTAGACACAGCGCAAATGCAAATGCACGGTGTCAAACAGCACAATCTCCAACAATTGCACATCATGTCACAGCTGGCGCCTACGGACCCAAAAGTCAATCCCAAGAGTGAGTCTATCTCGAGATATCATCAAACAGAATTACATTCTGATATCCCTTCCACGTCTCGTACTGGGAAACTTAGAAGATCAAGTAATTAATTTCCTGATTGGATTACTTAGACAATCGTATAAAAAAGTCTATGGACGTTAAAAACTATGAAGAGCATTTCAAAGGCAGCATGTGCTCATCTTTTCACAGGGAAGAAAAATACAAATTCATTTCCCTCATAACCTTTGGGCCCATAAACAAGAAGGAATATGGAAATTGACAGATTTGCATGCAAAGAAAAAATATTTTACTCATGAGGGTTTACACATACTCCTTTCCCTGCTGCTCTCTGGGGAATATTTTTCGCCAAATTTTATTTTGAAGCTACATCGAAGAACTGGCACGTGGCCCAGAATGTCTTCAAATTTTGTCAAAGTTCTGCCGGCATCACAGATACTGTATAGAAGTTGGGAACTTTATTAAAGAGTCATTATCTGATGTGACTTGTATATACAATGACAGGAATGACATTTTCATGGCTAGGAGGCCACAAGATACACATGATACGTGACTGAACGCCATGTGCTAAACAGCAGGATGAGAACAGAGGAACCACTATCTCAAAAATAAAATTAAATTTGACTTCGCCCAAATGCAACATGGGATTCTGGATTGGATCCTGGAACAGAAAAAGGACATTTGTCAAAAAAAAAAAAAATGGGGAAATCCAAATACAGTTTGTAGTTTAGTTAATAGTAATGGGCCATGTTAACTTCTTAGTTTTGATAAATGCATTATGATTATGTAAGACGTGAAGATTAAGGGAAATTGAGTGAAAGGCACACAGGAACTCTCTGTACTATCTTTATATTTTTTTATAGATCTAAGATTATTCAAAAATAAAATGTTTATTTCTTTAAAAATGTGGCTAAGGAAGGGAAACTGTTGCAATGCTGGAAATTTTCATCAAAAAAAAAAAAACCTGATAAACCTTGTCATTTGGGGAAAAGAAATTAGACTGTGAATTATAACAAATATATGAGAAAGACACCGCAGGATCAAGTAAGTACAGAGATAGCTGTTCTATCCCAACTGCTCGCCCTTCGGAGGATACCAGAGAGTGACATCTTAAAATGCTGAATTGGCACCACTCAAAATGCAGCTCGTAATGAATGGTGTCATAGTACAAATGGAAGGCCAGTGAAGGCGTTATCCTTGAGGCTCTTACTGGAAGTTGGTACCTAATGCTGCATGACGTGGGCCAGCCCCATGGCGACTCAGTCAGAAGGAAGGCAGAGGTCACTTGACATCACAGAATGTGGTGCAGCTACTCAGACCCCAAGTTGTTGCTGGCCAGTGCCCATCACTGGCACGTGCTCTGGGAGAGTTCAGTGTGGCAGCCTGTCCAATGTGGTGCAGCTGGGGTAGATCTTGCTCCACGTACTCAGGATTCTCCTAAAATAAAATTAATTCCAACTCCAAGTATCCCTCCAGTATGGGGGCTGTAGACCCCATCTCACCATTGCTGTGAGCTCCTACCCTTCTTTCAGTTCACATAAGAGCACAGGGGGCTACTAGGCTGTCAGAATACAGGCAAAGGTCTCCAATCCTGGCCAGTCACAGGCTTTACAGACAGCCCTATCACTAGAGCCCAGTGGTTCCTTGTAGGAAGGTTTCAGGGAAGAAATCCTGGAGCAGCTGGGAGCCCCAGCACCAGGGACCAGCCTCCCTGAGTGCACTAGGGAAACCTGCATCCCTTAGGAATTGGCACCTTTGTCAGGAAGTCTGTGTTAGGAAACTACTCCCCTCAGTATAAATTCTTCTGGAGCTCAAGTTTTGGGAAGCAAAAGCCAGAATGCCAGGGTCTACAGCCAGTATTTCCCTTGGGCAGAAAAAACTACTTCTAGGTCACAGGAGAGTAAAGGGTATATGTATCATTTAGGAAATTTTTAGCAAAAAAAAAAAAAAAACTGATGTAAGTAATAGAAACATTAATTATCTTGTCTAACAAGATCTCCAGAGACTCCCAGGGCCCTGACTCAACAACGTCTGAAGACCCAGGCTCCTTCAATATATCCTCATTCCTCTTCAGGGAGTTGGCCCTCATGGTGGCAAAGTGGCTGCAGCAGTGCCAAATGTCACACCATACCCAATAGTGTCCCCAGAAGAAAGGAATTCCTCCTCATTCTCCTTCTCTCTTTTAACAAAGGAAAACTTCCCAAAAGCCCCTCTCATAGGTCTTATTAGCCAGAACTGAACCACATGGAAATCTAAAAACCAATCACAGACAACGAAGAACAAAATTGCCAGGAATGGCTTCCACAGATCATGTTTACCCTCTGGAACTGTCCCCCAAGAAGTCAGAGCTCTGTTAGCAAGAAAGAAGCCTAGCTGTTAGATGCCCCGGCAGGGTCTGTCACACCCTGGCTGACTGAGTGGACGAGAGGGTTCGAAGGGAGAAACACAAGCCAAACTCAAGTGCTTGCCTCCATGAGCTCCTGTCCTGTAGGAGAGTGGAGGACACTGAATGGCAAGGGAAACCGGAGGTGCTCGTGGAAAACACGGAACAAGGCTTCCACTGTGTGGGACCACTTTGTCCGTGTGACAGAGTGAAGAGCAGGAAACCCAGAACCTACTCCTATTCCCGGCATCCACCCTCCAGGGGAGAGGATGCCAGGCTCGTGCAGGAGGCCTGGGTCTTCTTACCCAGCAGCCCTTGAGCCCAGCAGGACACCCAGGGGTCCTCCGTGGCCACACACTGTGCAGCTCCAGGCATCTCCTCACCTGCAGACACCAACTTGCCTGGTGGGCCCTGGGGTTCCACGACTCAGCGACCCTCTCTCTCAGGGAGCCTCGCGTTGAGGGCCTTGTAAGCGAGCCCGTTCCCGCCCAGACTCGCTCCCCCTCGCTGTGGAATGGGGGGCTGGGCGGCGTCGGTGGATGCTCTGCCCACTCGGCCGTCCCTCGGCCACCTTCACGGTTGCTGGTGAATCCACGTAATGTTATTTACCAAGTATTTTCCCCCAAATGTGCTCGTCTTTTTTTTAAAAAAATAAAAGATCTATTTTAGCCACATCTTCTCTATTTTATCCTCAGGTATGAAGTCATGAGGATATGAAGCAATAAAACGAGTTTCTAATTATTAATTTTTAATGAAAATCTTCATACCACCTAAAAGCACATCGTGCGCACCGGTGGACCACACGCCCCTTCTGGGGAACGACCAGAGGAGCGTCTTTCTGGGACCCCTTCTAGTGCTGATATTTAGGGATTCCATAAATGTAAAATAGGCCTCTAAGTAAGCCTCCTGTTTGCAGCTGAGAGCGCGGGACGGCGGTGAGTGTGGCAGAGCAAAAATCAAGCCGGTGAAACAAACGCTTGGAGAACAACCACCCAAGTGCAGCGGGTGGAGGCAAACGGGAAAGACGAGGGAGCGCGGGATGAAGTGGCCAGGAAGCGAGCCCAGGGCTGGGAGCACAGGAGCCGCGGGGGCCATCCCGCCCCTGAGAGCAGGACGAGAGCCGGGAGGAAAGGCTGTGGTGTAGACGGGAGCCGGAGAAGGTGCCCAGGACACCGCCTGTGGGAAGGCAAGAGGAACATGGGGAAACAGATATCTGAATCCCAGGGGGAGAAAGTCAGAATAGCTTCAGGTTAAAAGAATTTTTTTGAAAGAAGAAAAAAACGCTTTAAGCTATCTTCCCGAACAGTGCTACAAAACAGTGTGAGAAGAGGGAGTTTGCGAAGCATTGAAAAGCTGAATTGTTTTTGCTGAGGTCCCTCTAGCTATGACACTATTTAATAGACCATTTAATAGACAATTACAAAGCCGGTTGTCTTCATTATAGTAAACAGACAAATGCCCACACAATGGTGTAATTTTGTGGTTCCAACTGTTGAGGACAAAAAGGTGACTCCTGGAAGCCAGGGACGTGGCCATTTGCAGCAGGAGGCGGCGCACAGCCAGGGCCAGAGCAGGTGGGAGGGAAAATCCCGGGGGCCAAGCCTCCCATCCTGTACGCAGACCTGGCACTTTTCCTACCGTGGTCAGTTCCTCCTAATCCCATCACGGAATGTACCAACCAAGGCTTCCCAACGTCGCTCAAATCTAATCTACGGGGTCGTCTGGGCGGCTCAGCGCGCAGTGTGCACGCTGCCTTTCCTCGTCCCGTTGAATGGGACAAGTAAGAGGGTCGGGACGGTGGCCCTGTGGTCACAGACCCTAGTGTCGGTGTTGGTGTACAGCCCCACAAGCACCAAGCCAGCAAAGGTCAAGTCGGGTGCCCACCACACTGTGCCATCTTTGGCCAATACGATTCTCCTGGAACAGTGAAAAGATTGCAAGTATCTGCCACGCCTAGGTAATTTATAAGGCAAAATAAAAAAACCAAAAAGGAGGGCCTCCTGCTTTTCCTGCCACACACATCCAAGCAGGCCATCTGATTTGTGAAATTTCTCTGGATTAAAGGATTGAGTGAAATAAAGGTAAATGCCATTTAGCAACCCCAAATTGGCTTCGGGCAGCCCGAAATGGAGCCGCGGGGACAGCCTCTGTGACAACGGTTCACATGCGTTCACAGACGGCGCCGAACCGACCTTGTTCCTAAAACATGTGTCCCCGCAGCAGCACCCTTGCTGAGGCCGCCCGAGGAAACGGTTTGGTGACACTGGCTCAGGATCCGTCCTGGCCTCATCACCTACAAGCCAAAATTCCACCTCCTTGATTTGGAAACGGTCTTTCTTCACAACCACGGCAGGAATCGTCCTCACGCGCTAACTGCCCGTGCAGGGACAGGAGGGGTGAGACCCAAGCGTGCAGGGGTGCAGGCTCTGCCCGGGCTGAGCCATGGCTTACAAGGGCTAGGACCCAGCCTCTGCATCCCGCCAGATCAACAGGAAAAAAGCGAGAATTGATCCGATTTCTGATCCGGAGTCTAACAAAGCTGCAATCCTGTTAATTCATAAGCAGAAAAAGTACACTGAGTCATGCTTGGTGATTATTTATGCTATAAATGTAGCTGCCCACTGAGAAGGGAAGAACTATATGAGGCATGGCTCCAAACTCATGAGATTTTCATTTTTTAAAATACTTACTAAAGCTTAAACATCTAAATAAGTGTTTTCCTTTTGAAAGTTGCCTCCTTTGGAGGCCTTCGCCCCAAAGGGGTCCCCTCTGCTCAAAGCCATATTCAGACCCCTTCTCTGGATTGGGCTAGAACCCATTTGCAGTCCAAGACATTGAGGCCACATCTTGTCTTTTTAGTCATAAACAGTATCATTCGAGTCATCCCCCAACTTCGGTTTGGCTGCTACTTGGGTATTTGGCAAAAACAACAGAGCTGGAAGCTCCTTCTACAACGCTCTTAAAAATACGCAAATGACTTTTTGTAAATTCACCCACACTAGCACGTGCAGTCATCATTCGTCTCCTTAAAGCCTCAGTTCAAACGTTGGCTTTGGAATTTCACAGGTCAGAAGCCTTATGCCAGCAGTCAAAGCACCCCCCTGACTGCAGAGCCTTCTGATAAAAATGCTTTGAATGCAGTTCCCTTGGGTTTAAATGGGAGATTTTCAGCAGGAAACCTCCTGACCTCCAATAATGATCTCGAGTGTCTTAGTTTCTCAGTTGTTCCAATATTCATTCACTCCATTTGGGGGATACAGAGGTCGTTTCTCTGAAACCTTCCCACACACCAGAGCAGGGTTTTCTGCTGCTCTGTGGTCAGGTACTCAAAGATTCAAGGTAGCATAAAAACAAGTTCTCTAAAGTGGTGACAAAATAGCCTGTAAGTGATTGCCACCACCTAATGCCTGGTTAGTAGGGAAATGTGTCCTTAATAATGTCTCCCCTGACTTTTATTCCAAAAGAGAGACTTGCTTTGAATATGACAGCCAGGTCCCCCACGGCCGTGCACAAACACACACACACACACACACACACACGCACATTGTATGCATCGCTACTTCCCACTACAAAAGAATTTCAAAGAAAAATGCAATGAAAAATAAAAGTTTTGTATTGAAAATGAAGGACATAAAGATTTTTTTAAAAATCTATGAAACAGAATCATCTGCTGCTTTTGACTGCTAAAAAAAAATCTTTGAAAATTTATTTTTTTTCGAAGGACAGTCTTCTGTTTTTTAGTATAGAGCTAAACTTCCTTATCATAACTGGGAGAAAAAAAATAACTAGGGGGAGGTTTTCATGAGCAAATACTTGTCCTGAAAATGGAAACATACAATTGATCAAACTTTTAGTTATATCGTTCTGTATGTATAAGATAGCGCCATGCACAAACTCATGTTCAAGAAACACATGTGAGGAAGATGAGGGGCTTGAACACAAGGAAAGGAGAGTGGAATGATGCTTCCTTTTTAGAGCAGGAAGGTTTTATTAATTCTTTTAGCTCAGACTTTACTTGTTGCCATCACAAGCTGGGCCATGTTTTAACCTCAATTTTCTTCCAACCTTTACTTCATTACAAATAAAGGTGCTAATATAGAACTGTGTGTAATAAAGGTCTTCATAATACCAAGAGAGAAAATTAAAACAATTATGAAAGTAGTTTCTCATAGTGGTCAATGATGTACAACTCCAATTTAACTGCTGTCCTATTAAGAGGTGGCATTTATAACTTACCCTTTATTTTCATTTTGTTGTAGAAAAAACTTTTACAGTTTATGTAAGTGAAAAAAAAAAAGTTCTGCCTGAGTTCTGCCTTTCCCCATGGGTGATCGTGAGCAGAGCCGCTGAGATCATGGCTCCACGGCTGTGCACACGAGCCCGGAGATTGCTGCAGCCGCTCTCTGCAATCTGTTGTGATTCCTGAGAGACAGCTCCCCCGCAGAGACTCCAGGTGGCTTTCCAAGCCCCAAAAGAGGAAAGGGTTCTCAAACCTCAGGGGGCATAAGAATTACGTTAGCACAGTTGACCAAATGCAAATACAATGAAGGGAGTCAGGGTCCGCAGATGTTGTGTGCAAGAGGACGCGAGACCTGCAATTGGGCAATGATAATCCAACAAGATATGGGCCACAGTGGACGTGTCTTTGTACTCGAATGGCCCATGACACTATCAAAGGAGGCAGAGACGTTTTACCGTAAAATGGAGACTTTTGAGCTGAGCCGAGAAGGACACGTGGGAGCTGGCCAGAGGGACTAGGGACAGAAGAGCAAGCCACCAGCATGTGAGGCTCCCCAGAAAGAGTGTTTGTGTTGGTAACTAAGCCCACCCGGAAGCCCAGGTGGGGCTGACCAGGCTGACGAGGGGGTGCCCTGCCTTCCTCTTCCGCCAGGGCATGAAAGCATCTGAAACCCACGGTTTTCAGGGCTCTGCTTCTCCCTCTGTAGGCAACAAGATTCTAATAATGTCTCCTGGGCCTGTGGATCTACCAGGAAAACATCTCTGCTGAACCCGTTAACAAGATGAAGAAATAGAAATAATAGGAATAGAAAGAAAGGAATAGAAAGAAAGAATCTGTTCCAGAAATGGTTGCACTTGAGTTTGCACTTGAATTTTCCCAGTAAAGCCTTAACTGAAATGTTTCAGCAAGGCCTTGTGAAGGGCAGCCTTGGTCCATGTCCAGGTGTGTCACTTCCTCACCTGCACAAAAGGGTGCTCCGGATCCCTCCAGTATTTGTTGGGCACCAACTCTCTGCTAACTGCAGGTGATGGGAGATATCAATGAAAAAACAAACCAAAAAAGACAGATATCTCTGTCTTCACGGGGATTAAATTCCAATAAGTGCATCTGTCAAGTCTGTAAAGTTTTATTTGTTGGTTAGTTGGTTGATTGGGTTTTAATTATAGCACCCACTGTTCACAGGCTTCTGTGAAGCAGGCACACCCATTCCTGGCGGGGACGAACCCTGGAGATGTGTCTGGCCATCTGCACCGAAAGAATTGGTAACGGTTCTGTGCTCTGACTCGGCAATTCCACTTCTGTGCTTCACTTTTAAAGAATATCCTTAAACATGGATAGTTTTCCACAAAAGATGTCCATTGTGGTGGTGTTTATATTAGGAAAACACTGAAAACAATTTGTATCCATTAAGGTCACGGGGAAGGAAGTGTTAAGTATGCTATGTATACCTTATACCTTATACATCATAGAATGCTTGTAAAGAGTCCGTTAAAATATTTATGATATTAAATAAATAAAATAGTAGGAAACAAAATTGCATATACATAGCATCTGGTCATAGGTGGGTAAAAGGAAAATTATTTGGGAAAAGATTTGGAAAAAAATAACACTACAACATTAACAGTATGACTACATGGGAGAGGGGAACTAAAATGTTTTTTCCTTCTCTCTACTTTTCCATTATTTTAAATTTCTCTATGATGAGCATATACTTTCAAATAGGAGAAGTAGTAAACCATAAAAAAGAAAAATATAAATACATACGCATATGCAGGAAGGGGGAGAGAGAAGAAGGAGGGGGTTGGGAGGAAGAAGGTGAACATCTGTGTCACACAAATACTAGACGGACACCTCATGTCATCACTAAAAATTCCATGGATTTCCAAACTCTCTTGGGGGTGTTGCTTTGGGAGCTAGCTAATGTGTTTATTTAAGTACCACTGAGTAATATTGTCAGAAGGGCCCTGCTAGGACCAATGTTGCTGTGTGACGTTTTTCTACAGAGAAAAATATTACCATCCAATGAGAGAGACAGAATCTTCTTAAATATTTCCATTCTTTCAGGCCTAAAGAATTTGATGATGGCCATCGAGGCTTTAAAGAACTTATTTCTTAACCCTCGGGCTCAAAGATGATCTCATACACAGTTTCATCTCATCACCACAAAGCTGTCTCCCAAACCTGAGTCCTGGTTCCTCCTCACCTTCCTGACCCCTCCCCACCCTCCTGACCCCTCCACTCTGCAGCGTTAGTCACTCCTGGTGCTGTGTTATCCTTCACCTGGTGTGGCCCTGGGTTACTCCCAGCCGTGGAAAGTGTCTCTTTAAGTATCTGTGCCGCCCATCGGCTGTCAGCCCTGCGAGGACAAGGGGCACATCTCATACATCAAAGGACGGTGGTTGAAGAAATGAATGGATATGTGAGAAAAAAATCAATAAATCATTCCCTTTCCCGAGCTTCAGATCTTGGTTGCTAGTTCTTCTTGAATCTTAAATTCACAAATTTTGAACAAATAAATGAATAAAACTTAAAATGGAATAAACAAAGGTTTTTCAAGATGATGTCAGTTTCCCTTTTCCATTCAACAAATAAAGTATCAACCTAAACACCCCTCCGTGATTTATTTACCCGGAGTCATGCAGAGTAGATCTATAAAAGAAACTGACACAGGTACCATTATTATTGTAGGTGGCAATCTTGAGAGATTTCCTTTTAATAAAACCTTAATCTAAATGTTGCTGTGTGAACATAGATAACATCTTCAGATTTGCATGGCTAAAAGGAACTGGATACCATTGGGAGGGGGGGCGAAATCACCAAAAATGCAATGTTCATTTTCATTCAGAAAATATGAAATGGAATTCTGCAGTCCTTTGCCCAAAGCATAGCGCACTCCATGGGCACCTTGGTGTAGTCACTGTCACAATTACTGGCCTGGGCTACTTCACAGTAATTAAACCCTTAACACAATCATTAGAGAAAGACTATCTCTTCTTAACCTTCACCTTTGTCTTTGGGAACATCTTGAGCAGGTGAATCCTCACATAATCCAAATTTTGAAACTTTTCAAAAGGCAATGAATTATGGTATTGATAGACCATGCAATTACAAGCGTTATTTTGAATCAATTTCTAGTGTAAATATTTGATTAAATGTTGCAAAAACATTTCTTCCTTTCTCAGGGTCCTAAGTGTATATAATGTATTACTATTTCCCCATTATCTCCTCAAAGCTATTAATGATCTGGTACCACACAAAAGGCAGTAACATTTTCTATTAGGCTATATTCAAGTAAAAAACATTAGAAACGCATAACAAAAACCTGCACTTATATTTCAGTCTTTTGTTGAAAATGCTCATGTTTGAGCCAAAATCCTGCTCTCAGACCACCGAGCTCTGAGTTTAAAGCATGGGTGGCCACAGGTGACTATCTGAGCAAGTGGGACTACAATTGACAAGAGTAATAACAGCTTCTCTGCATTGAACCTGTGCTAACTGCTTAACGTGGGTCACCTTCTGGGATCTCAGAGTCCTCTGAGAATGGGGCACCTCTTATCCCCTTGCAGAGACAGGGAGACTGAAGCTTAGGCGTGTTAAGTACTTGGTCCAAGGTCACTTCCAACTCTGGAGCCAGCCTTTTGCTCCTGCTCCACACTGCAAGGCCAGGGATACACCAGCCTCGCATTTCAGAGGTGGAGCTGTCATTCATACCATCAGAAGGGGTTCGAGGATGAGAGTAAGCCACCCCCCTTCAAGGCAATTGAAATATTTCCAACCCCCGTTCCTTCAAGAAGTCGGCCATCCTCCTCTCCATACTTTGGATAAAAACACACTCCCCTCCCCATTGCCACCCCGCTAAATGTCACCAACCTCCCCTTTCATGATGGAGCCAACTTGCCAAACTTCTGGTATCCAGTCAACTTGCATACTTCCCCGTGTTTGTTTGTCCCAGTGGTGGTCCATGAAGTGCTGCCATGTTCCTCTAACATCTGGGACTCATCTCGTCTCTGCTAATGGCCCAGTGGTCTGCAGAAAGGCATGCTGAGTGCAGATGTGCCCATCACCCAGGCTTAGTGGGGTGCAGAGAGCTGAACCAAAGGTGTGGGCACCCTCCGAGAGGTGCTCGAGGGCCAGGCCACGGGGTCCGCAAGGCTGGAGACAGCCGATGCCAGTCGCTGCAGAGGAATCCTCGACGCCTTCCAAAGGCGGGGGTGGAGGCTCCACTCTGCAGCTCTGGGCACTGGAGAAAGACCCCAGGCTGGTGCCCTGGCAGGTGATGTCAGGAGAACCAGGCCACAATGACGGGCTTCAGAAGCCCCCTGCCCGCCGAGCTGCACTTGACCATGCAGTTGTGGGGACAGAGATGGGGCCTTGTTAGTGACCTGTCCAGGAACCTGCAGAGGAACAGTGGGGTCACTGTCACCACAGAGCTGGCAGCAGGACAGCCCCAGCCAGAAAGGGCTTCTGGTATCCCAGCTTCCTTCATCTCCACCCTGTGTGTGGCTTCTTAGCTACCCCTGAGCCCAGATAAACTTCCCCTCAGGCTCCCTTCCCCCCAGTGAGTGACTGGAAAGTCAGCTTTCCCCAGACCCCAGCCACCCCACTTACTCCAGCCAGGAAATCGTATTATCTATAATATTACTTACAAAATCTATACCATTATTAACATAAATTTATTAATGTCATTATTTCATAACACAGATTAAAATAGTATTATCCTTCCCAGGCAGTAGAAAGAAAGAACGACACTTAATAATAATAAAAGCAGGTATTTGTGCTGTTAAAATGGGATCCATTTCCACAGGGTGGACGCAAGGCAACAGCCGGGCAGGGCAGGGGGCAGAGGGGTGGCCAGTGCTCCCTGGAACCTTGAACCACGGCGGGTGTCAGCGACTCTCCTGGGACGCCCAAGGACTGCATGCCCCCCACCGCCCCCGCCCCCGGCCTCTTAGAAGCCGATTCCCAGGCAGGCATGCTGTCCCCGCTGCCCCCGTGAGTCCCTGAAAATCTGGAACAAGCTTCAGCTTCCCACTTCCAGCCCCTAGCACCGCAGCCGGCTGCTCACCTGGGCACCGGATCCACTGACGCTAAGGACTAACGGCCCTGCCCTTCCGGGAGCAGGCCTTGACGGTGAGCTCTAAGGGACGCGGTGGTGACAGAGACCTGGCCAAGACCAAGGCCTAGGGGTCAGTCACACCTGCATCTGAACGTCAGCTGTACCTCTGGCTCCCTGTGCAAAGTTGGGCATGTAAACTGAACTGCCTGGGGCCTCAGTTTCCTCAGGGGATAAACCCCACCTCGCAGGGCGGCTGCACAGGATGCTGCCCGTGGAAGCCGTGGATTTTAGCAGCAAGGAGGCCACCGGCGGCCTGGGAAGGAGACCGGGGAAGAGCTAAGGGGGGTGGGGGGCGCTGAGGAAGGGACCTGCGCAGAGAGCGGACGCGCTGTGGGGGCGTTTGCCTGGACAGGAAAGGAGAGGGACCTGCAGCCTCGGAGGGAGGGGGAAGCAGGGCCGTGTGATCAGCAGGCAGGGGTGGGTGTGAGGGACGGGAGAGCAGGGGCCGGGGCGGGTGCGCGAGGGCCGCCCAGGAGAGGCAGCTCCACGCGGGGAGGATGCGCCCAGAGAACCGGTTGAGGCAGCCCCTTTTTACATCCGCGAAATGTCGAAATGTCGAAAGTGAGAAGGAAAGGTGCTCGTATTTCGGCGCGTCACCAGCAGATCCTCGCGGGAGGGCGCGCCCTTGAGATCTGGGCCGGAGACCCTGACACTCTGTTCCTGTTTCCCGGGAAAGCTCGCACTGTCACCACCGGGAGTGCGTTTCAACGGGGCATGACAGTACGTGCTTCTGTTAAAATGTCCCGACCCCACCCCGGCCTCCTGGCCTGCTGGCCTGGGGTCCTTGGAAGACAGACCAGGAACAGAGTGCCCCCGCACTCTCCGGAGTGACAGTGAGGAGATGTGGGGAGGCCACCCTTCCCTCTGGGGGACTGAGGTCACCGAGGCGCGGGGAGTGTGCACTGCTGGCGCACCACACAGACACGAACGGAAACTCCTGCAGAGATCGGGAGCCCCAGGCCAGGCCCCGTGGAGGCGCCCGTCTTCCCGGCTGCACCTCGGGATGGACACACGCTACTCTCCAGCCAGGGAGGGAGCTGCCCTGTGGGAGGGTGACGCCACCCTGGCCTCCTGAGGAGCAGCAGCCCCCAGATTTCCCCTCACACCCTTTTCCCAGTCCGCAGGTCACCCCCAGCCCTGGCTCCCGGTCGCAGAGCAGGCAAAGCTGGAAGGACGCCAGGGGCTTTGTGCAGCCCCGGCGATATTTTCCTACTCGGCCCTTCCTGGAGGACAAAATACCCACATTTCTTTAACCCACCTGATCAAACGTCAAAGGCTTTTGGTTAAGCTGCAAGTACAGTAACAGGGAGAACTGCTGTGATGTGTATCCTTGGATAGGTTTGTCAGCCCTGGGTGTGGGATTCAGGGCCGGCAGCAGGGACAGAGGGGGTGGCCCAGGCCCCAGAAGCGCTCAGGGTCACAGGCCGTTGCCTGGAGGGGCCCAGAGTCCATGCCCAGAGGGGAAGAGCCCTGAGGCCAAGGTGTTGCCACACGAGTCCCAATTTTAACCACAGGGGTAAAAGTGGACAAGCGGTTTTGAAGGTTCATGAACTTCCTCTGACATAAACCAGACGCACGGCTGTGTCTGCACAGGGTCCCAGGTTCGTTCCGGAAATGCATTCTGGACAGGCCAGCTCTCTGCCACCAACATCCACAGCTCTGAGTTTTGAA
This sequence comes from Avahi laniger, assembly GCA_963575035.1. Classification (NCBI taxonomy): domain Eukaryota; kingdom Metazoa; phylum Chordata; class Mammalia; order Primates; family Indriidae; genus Avahi; species Avahi laniger. Next base: position 132,948 of record CAUYSK010055127.1, on the reverse strand, counting down.
CAACGGACCCAGCAATCACTTCCCAAACCGTGTCTGAGCTCCTCTTGATGGTTGAAAATATGGATTTTTTCCTGAGCTCACCTTTTGGCTTAAGCAGGGAGATTAAAGAATTTAGGCCTAACAATTTAGAGGGTTTTCTGGCTTAAAAAGTAGAAAATACATCTGTAAGCCTGATTTTAAACATCATAATCTTCTTATTTCAGGGTATCGACGGCACATAAAACACTACAGCTGGATAACCAAGCTATTTAGCCTCAGTTAACTTTTTTCTTTTAGATTGCCAAAAAGATTAAAGCCTAAAATGTGGGCATACAGACTTTTTCAATTTGAATTTTAAATTATTCAAATCAAAGCTACCACTCTGCATATTTAACAAGCTCGCATTTAGTGTGCCACTTTTGCAGGGCACGGCCACTGCTCAACCCAGCGATGGCCACAGGAACACACAGTCAGAGTTCATTTGTTTGAACTTCCCCATTGTAATATAGACACTGTGTGGAGATGTGTGTGTGTGTGTGTGTGTGTGCGTATAATCCACACATGTATATAAATAATATACAGTGCACAATAACATATACAGAATATTTTGCATATATGTACACACATACCCCATTTTAACAAAGTAACTAACAAATTAATTGCTGGATAATTGGATATAATCTATTCAGAGGCATAATTGTTTTCTTATTTTAGCCTTTTCCACCTATTTTAATGCACACATTTGTAGAACCACACAAATAAACCAATCCGTCTTTTATTACCCATCACCACAAATTCTTAATTCCTAATTCCTTCTTAAATGTCCCTGGTGGCTTAGCACTGACAGCAATTTGTTTAAGATAGATATTTACTGCTGGGTCCTGTGGCCAGTCCTGCATGTCAGGAGGCAGAAAGGAAAGAATCATACTCCATTACACTGTTTGTGAAGGAGGGTGGGCTTGATGAATGACGCACGCGTGCGTGCAAGGCACCGGGCCACGTCGGGGCCCAGGCTGCTGATGGACAGCAAAGCCAGCGTCCAGGTGCCGTCTGCACGCTCTGACTGGCGCGGGGACATGAACGCCTGGCCACGATGATGGGGTGGTTTACACCCCAGCTGGTCAGTACAGAGAACAGGCAGGACTCCTGCTTTCTCTCAGTAAGCACACAGTCATCACGGATTCCAGCAGGCTCCAGAGGGGTGGCATCCCCTGGGGGTCACAGCCTCACGGGAAAGGTATCAGTTCACTTGCATTGCTGTAAAGGAGTACCTGGGGCTGGGTAATTTATAAAGAAAAGAGATTTATTTGGCTCATGGTTCTGCAGACTATACAAGAAATATGGCACCTGTGTCTGCTTCTGGTGAGGCTCAGGGAGCTTCCGGTCATGGCGGAGGGGAAGAGGAGGCTGCGTGTCATATGGTGAGAGAGAGAGAGAGAGAGAGAGAGAAAGTGGGGGAGAGACAGGGGAGGGGTGCCAGGCTCTTTTCAACAGAAGGGCACCAAGCCCACCATGCCCCCACGACCCTGGAGCTCCCCACCAGGCCCCACCTCCAACACTGGGGATCAGATTTCAACATGAGATTTGAAGGGGACAAACACGCAAACTATATCAGGGGCATTTGGTGTGTTTGCCTAAAGGCCGCTGGTGTCTCCTGTAACCTTCATACCAGCTGGAAGAGCCAAACTCCTCCCAGATTCCTGTCCCCCTCCCTCAGCTCACGTGGGTGTCAGAGGTGGCCCAGGCCCCAGCCAGCCAGCAGCCTGCTCTCGGCACAGTGAAGATGCCAAAATGAAACTTCTTGCAGAAACTACAAGCCATCATGACGCCACTATGATTTTGAACTGGATATTTGTAAATCGACTTTCACAGTCAATGCATCTTTAGAGCGTTTTTCTTTTAGCAGAACGCCACACATTGTACGAGCAGGGCAATCGGAGGCAGAAATTCCAAAACCTACCACATAAAACCATCATTTTGCCTCTTCCTCATAAAACCACAACACACACACACGCAGAATGGGTTGTTAGAACAATAGCTTAAATATCACAAGACTAGGAAATTTTTGACGTTAATCATTTTTAATAAGACACACTGTATGGGCAGAAATGAATTCCTAGTGAATTAGACTACGGAGAAACACAAAGTAGATTTTCATCTACCATAGCCTCCGCCTGTAACCTCGTGGATGGCGTCCCCCGCCTCGCAGACCCGCCTAACAAGCAGAGCGTCGGCGGGAAATTAAAGCGGGCGGTTCACGGGGGCTCTGCGCTCCTGCCTCTGCGGCGCCCTGCCCCTGCGAGGGCGAGCCTGCCCTGCCCCTCCGCTGTCTCTGCCTTCTATTCTTCATTACACAGCAGATGACCTATCTGATGGACGTCTTCCCTCCCACAGGTTCCCGGGCCAGCCTTCAGTGGGAATAAAGCCGGCAGCCCTTTTTATCTTCATTCGGCCGCAGCTCCCGTCCTCTGTTTTTTTCTAAAGATCGTTTGCCAGCAGGGCTTGCTCAGTCGGACCCAGTGGAACAAGCAGTGTCTTCTGAACTGACAATTCTGACTTTTTGCTGCTTGTGATTTTTCTAAAGCATGACAACCGCTTGCATGAAGACACGTTAAACCTTTTCAGATAAGGAAGCCAGAAGAAAAGAAAGGCCTTTCAAGAAACAGAAGTAGTTACTGCAGGAGTTGAACAAGACTAGTCTCCAATGTACTAATTTACTGTGGCCGTAACTTACAGGTGGCGAGAGAAATTAGAATCATGCCGTGTGTGTGTGTGTGTGTGTGTGTGTGTGCGCGCGCGCGCACATACATGTTTTAAAAGAGCATTTCATTAGACGGCCACTAAGAAAAGTCATTGAAACACATGCCACATTGTAATTTTTTTGTTATCCATTGGAAATTATGTGCCTGATTCCAAAGCCAAATGAGAGTTTCTTTTCAACATAGTTCTAAATAATATGTATCCTCCTCCCAAACAGAGCTTATCTAAATGTTGTTCCTTCCGCAGAGGTACCGAGGAAACAGATTGCCTGTTGAGTCAGGAGGTAACACGGTGATGCACGTAAGTTAAATAAGATCTTCAGCTGGGATGTTCTACTTATTAAGTGCAATATTATTTCAGAGGAATGTTGCAATACAGTATTATTTTGGAGTAATATCAGTGCAGTATTATTCAGAGTAATATTAGACATTCCTGTATAAGACGAGGCCATTGCTTGAAAATCACAACAGATTTTCCAATCAACTAGTAGATACCAAGAAGGTATTTTTCTCTGTACCCCCCACCCCCAAAAAATTCTTAAGAGTTATTTGGACTTATTAGAAACATATTCTGGAAGACAGTGAAAATTGCTTAGGAATTTTTTTATTCCTAATTTTTTAAAAGCTCACATATTTTCTTCCCATTTTACTACAGGTGTAGATATAAATAGCTATTCTACCAAGTTCAAATAGTAATAATACTTACCATTTATTGAGCATTCAGAACACATCAGGTGCTGTGTTTAGATGCCCTGCATGCTTTATTTTGTTTAAACTCACAACAGCCCAGTGATGTCGCTACAATTATCCACATTTGGCAGAAAAGGAACCCAGAGCCCAGAGAGCTTGTTGATTTGCCCAACATCACACAGCTGAAAGGCCAGAGCATCACCTGGCTTTCACTGCATGAATTCCAAGGCCAGGGGCTCTTGACTTTTCTGCCTGGTTGTCACCCACAGCAGAAAGTGCACGTGGTTACCAAGGAAGGCAGGAAAAGCTCCTCCACCCCACAAAGGCCACCTCTCCCATGGACCCTCACTCAGGTTGGTTTGCAGCTACAGTGGAGTGCTGGTCACGTGTGCTGGGCCATGTCATTTTTTTGTGTGTCTTTCATCTCCCTTAACTCCATGAAGGAGGGAAACATGTCTCATCGTCCTTTACATCCCGGGGTCTAACAGTCAAAGTATATTTCAACTAATTTAATTAAATCAATCTGCATGTACCTACCCATTTCCTTTCATCTCCAGTCTGCCTAAATGGCCTGTTTCACTTAAAAAATCAGCACTGAAAGATGTTCAAGGAATGTGGTCAAGTGAGAAGGCAGGACACAGGACACAGAATGCAGTGAGATAATATAATACGTGGAATAAAATACAGGGTCACATAGGATGAGGGCTGGTTTGAATTCTTTATCTTTTCACGTAATTGGATTTCCCCATTTTTTTTATGATGAACATGTATTCCTTCTAGCATTAAAATGTAAAAGCATGGAGAATTGATACAATCAGGCATAGTTCCTAAAATCCAAGGACATTCCTGCTGGAAGGGCCTCAGCATGCGTTCAACTCTCCCAAACACAGGTGGGAAATGGAGGACCAGCAGGGGCGGGACTTGCTCCATCCAAGCACTGCCCCTTCCACGTGGGCCTCCGAAGGGGACCCTCTCCCTGCCCACAGGAGCTCAGTTGGAAAGTGACACATGTCTGTACTCTCCACCTGCCCTCCCAGCAGGAGACTCCTCAGTGCATCGAGCAGTTTCTCTGAGACGAGGACCCTCTCCTTTCTCCAGGAGGCTCTGCCCTCCCCAGTGGAGCCCTCTCTGCTCTTCTAGAGCAGACCAGCCTGGGGCTCCCATCTGAAACCCTAAAGCCTGGAGAGTAGAAAACAGACCCTGGACTGGATCAGAAAGATCTGAGCTCCAAGAGCTCCAAGAGCTCCAAGCCTGTGTGGCTGTGAACCAGTTGCGTGGCTTCGGGCAAGTGGCCCATCTCTCCCGTCTTCCCTTGCAGCATCTGCAAAATATAGATAATAATGGCTTTGATGAGTTGATGCAAATTCACAGCTTCGAAGGCCGAGGGACACAGAGCCTGAGTCCAGGTGAAGCTGGCTGCTGTTATCGCCAACATCCCCATGGACCTCTAGGTGTCCAGCCTCCCTCCGGCCAAGAAACACTTTCCCTTCAGTTCCGGAAGCTGGGTCCAGGAGCAGAGGCACCGGCCTGGGATTGGGGCAAAGCGGCAGCACCCGGAAAGTCTGGGAGGGGGTGGGGAGCACACAGGGGACAGTACCCCACAGCCAGAGGAGAGGGACAGAAAGCCAAGGTGGAGGGAGAGGTCACAAAACTTGTCCCTGAAGTCAAAAATGCAGGTGAATCCAAGTCAGCAAAGTGAGGGGCCAAGCTACCATTCAGAATGGCTGGACGTGCTCAGTCGCCACAATTCCAGCGTTTCTGAGGTCGCTGGTATTTGCTTTGAAATCCGCTGGAGTCCCACAGCAGAGCTAAGTGTGTGTTCAGAGTGTGTGGGAACATTTTTCCTGTGCTCGATTCCAGCCCATCCACCCCATCAGCTGGCAAAGCTCAATGCCAATTCCAGACACAGCAGCTCAGCCAGCTGGGCCAGGTGTCCGGAGTGGACACAACCGACCCACTGAGCCAATGTCCCCATCCGGGGCCCACGGAAATACAAACTCGTCCCCTGACGCACTGTGAGGATGAAAAGAATGCCAGATTCGACAGGAATCAGAGTCCATGCTGTGCCTTGGATTGAAAATACGTCACAGGGAACACAATTCGCCAACACTTGCCATTTCCAGCGGCGTGCGTTGCGGCCATTTACATTAGCAGTTACAGCCTCGGTTCCAGCTTAAAATTCACTGCAAAAAAAGCGCTCATCCTGTGGGCAGGGGGCTTATGGGAACACTGTACTTTCTGATCAAGTTTGCTGCGAGCCTGAAACTGCTCTAAAAAAATGAAGCCTATATGTAAAAAGAGAAAGTGTCCGTCCTAGCTGGGCCACCGCCTCACATCCTCGCTAACCTTGCGCCACGCGCCTTCCACGGCAGAGCCCTCGGCTCTGCTGGAGCCACCTCCTGCCCTCACTCCACCTGGACGCGGGGACTCTGCCCCCAAAGCCAGACGCGATGCACACCCCCCGCCCGCCCCAAGAGCTGCTGTCTCACCCACAGCGTGGCGGGGACAGTGGACAGTTAAGCGCACTGAGCATTCCTTGTAAAACAGAACTGGACTTCCCGGTCTCTGCACCCAGCAGCCACTCTGGGGCCGCCTGCCCGCTCCAGGCGCAGAGGCAGGAGGACACAGGCAGGCCCAGTGGTTCACCGACGGGAAGCCTTGAGATCCCGCGCAGCCACGGGGTCCTCACTGATCCTGCCCTGAAGGAAACAATATCTTGATTTAGAAGAAATTTTAAAAAGCAAAGTACTGACAAACTAAAAGAACAAGAGGATTTTCATGAATGAATTTCTCATAAGTGTTTCCCAAACCTCTGTCTGTGATACCCAGCATTTTGAGGCTTGGGACTCCTGCCATACTCGGTACGGACTCCCATGGCTGAGCCCTGCAGCCCAGCCTCAGCCGTGTGTGACATTGGGGGGGGGGACCACATTGTTATTTTACTTCCTCAAAGGATGTTAAATTTTCTCTTTGGTTTGTTAGTACCAGAGACCAAACCAACCCTGACCCTGGGCACGAGTGGGAGAGCGCCCTCCGAAGATGCCCTGAGCTTCATGTTCGAATTTCTTTCTTCCATGCTGGCTCCTCACTCTGCTCCCACAGGTACGTGACTACCTACCTGTGCTGCATTCTCCTGGTCTGCAAGTGGGGATCATAGTATCAAACAGATTGCAGGGTTGTATGACCAGTTAGTGGCTCATGCACGTAAGGTCCTCAGGAGGACACCTGGCACGTACTGAGCACTCAGTAACTGCTAGCCATTAAAGTTAAATTATTTAATGTTGCCTAAAATTATCCAGAATTAACAGTAATTTTTAGAATCATCAACGAAAGTTTCCAAGGCACAGAAAATGCCGGTCAAATCATAGCATCAGCAGTAACTTAACCTTGGAAACCCAAGTGATCAAAGGACAGGTTGGTATTTCTAACAAATCAATTTGGATTAGGACCGTGCTGAGTGTGCTGTTTACCGGGCAAGACGGCACCGAGCCCTCCCTGATGGACCCCGTGAGGTGCGGGGTGGGCTCGGCACCACTCCCCAGGGTCCTCACCACGTCTGGGCCCCTCACCGCGACTGCCCTCCCTGCACAGCTATCCTTCTAATGTATATTTTTGTTTTGTTTTGTCCTTTCCTAATTCAACCCTCAGATCAATTGAAAGGTTGCTGGAAATGTCTTTCCCTCCGTGTTGGTTTTCCAAGCCTGTGAACCAGCTTTCCTCATACAGAGGAGGACCTGGGTTACATCACACTCGACCCCTCTGGGGTCTTGACGCTGCTGTTTGAAATAAGCAAAAGATTCATGAACAATAACACAAATTTACAACGAATGTGGTGAGCTCACTTGGCTGTCAGGAGCACCAGGCGGGCCTCCTTCACTTTCCCAAGACCCTTCTGAGCAATGCAGCAATTCCAGGAATGAAAGTAATTAGAGCCCTTGGCCCCCTGACCCCTGCAGATCCAGGCAATCTCGCCTTCTTTAGGAGGCAGGAAAACAAAGGGTGAAATCAGAGGCTCCCTAGGGCATGAGGTCTGAAATCAGAAACTCCCTCTAGCCTCATCAGTGAAGGGTGAGGAGCAGAGAGAAAGGCCCCGGGTCCCTTCTCCCACCCCCGGGCAAGCCCTGTCCTCCCCAGCAGCCCTGGGGTGTGCCCAGCATCCCACTACCACGCGGCCTACAGACCCGGGAACCTCCGGGCTGACCACTTACATGCAGACCTCGAACACTGTGTTCCCTGCTTCTGTGGCTTCCCTACCGGGAGAAGCAAGAATGAGGCTGGTCCCATCGCCCAGTGACACCTGATGGCCCCCAGGGACCTGGCATTTACTGTGCTGGGCATGCTGAGTTGGTATGAATTTTTTTTTAATTTTTTATTTTTTTCTCTTTCAACTTCCAGATAAGTTTTAGCATTCTTATTAAATTTTCTTCACCAAGCTTTCATATTTTAAGTACCCAGGAATAGTTTTCTCATTTTCATGATGTGCATGACCTCATACCCATGACTTCCCCCTAAAGTATATTTGTATCATCTGCTAACGAAGAACCTGAACTTACCGTGAGCGGCACCCACGCCGTGAGCACACAACTGTGTCCAAGCCCCAGCTCCACGGAGCTCACTCCTTCCCTAGGCAGTTCCGCCCCTCCCTGAACCCCTCGGCCCTTCAGCTACAAGTCCCATGGGTTCTTCCTCCGACTTTGCTGGAACCCTCAACTGCTCCCATTTCCGTTACTGCCCTGCCTCGGCACTCATCCTTCCCCTCTGCGCCACTGCCATTCTTGCCTGCTCATCTCGCTGGTCCCAGAAACCTCCCTAAACCGCAGCTCCTGGGCAGCATGGCCCCACCTGGAGACCTCTGCTGGTCTCCTGTCTTCAGTCTGTACGATAATGTCTGACTCCTCCACATGGCATTGAAAGGCCCTCAGTGTGGTTGCAACACCCTTCAAAGCCTTGACCCTCACCACTCCCCTTGTCTGTTTACCCTAAATGGGAGCCACAGGGAAGCTGTGTGCCTCGGCCTCACCTTTCTGCATGGAAAGTCCTCCCTCCCTCCTGTGTCTGGAAGACTGTTCTGCTGTCTGCTCCCTGTTTACCTTCCCTCCCAGGACTCCTGCTACTTTGTAGTCTCCTCCCGCATGAACTCTGGGCTTAGCCACGTGAGTGTCTTTGGTCACTGGAACATTAACAAGAACAATACAAGTAGGGGCTTGATAAATACTCACACAGTAGAGTCTTCTGGAAACCCTTCTTCTTGGAGCCCTAAGCTGCCACATAGAGAAGTCCAGCTACTCTGATGGGGAGACTGAAGAGGAAACCCCATGAGAAGCCACATGGGGAGACGATGCTCAAGCTCTCATGAGGAGCAAGGTGGGGGTCCAGCCAGGCCAGTGTCCCAGTCGCACCTCCAGAAATCCCATTTCCAGCCATGATCTCAATGCATCAGCATGAGAGACACCAAGTGAGGCCAGGAGAAGAACCACCCAGCTGAACTCAGTCAACCTAGAGAATACAGGGATAACGGAACAGTTGTTTTAAGCTGCTAAGTTCTGGGGTGATGTGTTATGCAGAAATAAATAACTAAAACAATTATTACTCAAAGCAGTTCAAAATTCAAGGAGCATTTGAAACCCTAAGATGTACATTCTGTGCTTCTTGGTATAATAAAAAATTAGACAAAAGAAGAACATAGGCTGCTTCCTCGAGGCGGTGGCAGCCTAGTTGGACACTCTAGTTCACGCATCTTTCCGCAAGCATTCTTCTGAGCACCTGCTATCTATGGAATGTCACAAAGACATCTTGCCTCCATCCCCTTTGCGTTCCTTCCCCTTTGCCAGTTGTTTTCCATCCACACTTAACCTCCAAGGCTAGAATCAGCTGCTCCTTTCGGAATAGCTCTCCCGTAAGGCCCAAAGCTGGAACTCTCAGGGAAGGGGGTGGGTCTCCAGGGGCAGCCCCTCGCCTAGGAAAAGTGGCTTGATTAGCAGTAGAATTACTATTGCTGCTAGTAGTGACAAAGCCTCTCCCCCAAATCTTTTGGATCAGAAGGGAAGGCATTTCTGCTTGATATTTGGAGATCCGTTAATTGTTTCCAGGTCACTGAAATATGGAGTATAGACAATCACATTCCAAAGGCTAAACAGTGATGGTGTCTGTTAGCAAGATACAGCTCTAGGTACAAGCTCATACTTTCCAGAAATCCTTTTATTATCTAAGGGACACAGCTAAATGATTCCCTTATGTCTACCCAAAAAAAAAAAAATGTTCTTTCTCAATTCTTTGTTCCTTTTAGGATGAAACTGATTTCCCTAAGCCACTGAATATCAGCTTCCTTGACCAAAACGAGGGTCATCCTGCACCACCCAGTGAGTACGACCTCCAAAACACCACTTCATCTTTCTTGGTTTGGTGTGCTTAACTATGAAATTAAAGAATTATATAATATTTTCTTTAAAGCTCTCATGACACTCACCATCAGGTGCTATTAATATAAATATATTCCATGTTAAGAATCATGCTATCAAGAAACAAAAAGACATGGAAGAACATTAAATGCATACTGTTAAGTGAAAGAAGCTTATCTGAAAAGGCTGCATAATGTTTGATTCCAACTATATGACATTCTTAAAAAGGCAAAACTATAGATAGTGCAAAAAGACAAGTGGTTTCCAGGTGCTCAGGGGAAGGAAGGAAGGTAAGGATGAGTAAGTGAGGAGTTTTAGGGCGCTGAGACTATCCCGTATGACACTGTGATGGTGGACACGTGGTGTTATACATTTGTCAAAACTTACAGAACTTTACAACACCAAGAGTGAATCTTAATATAAACCATGGACTTTCGTTAATAATAATGTATCAATGTAGGCCAATTAAGTGTAACAAATGTATCACACTAACGCGAGATGTTAATAGGGCAAACTACGCACTAGACAGGGATGACGATGATATATGGGAACTGTGCTTTCTGCACGATTTTTCTATAAACCTAACACTTTCTTAAAAATAAAATGTGTTAATTAAAAAATACAGCCAGAAGCAATGGCTCCTGCCTGTAATCCCAGCACTTTGAGAGGCTGTGGTGTGAGGATTGTTTGAGCCCAGGAGTTGGAGGTTACAGCAATCTGGCCACTACACTCCAGCCTGGGCAACAGAGGGAGACCTTGTCTCTAAAAAACAAATAAACAAATAAAATTTAAAAATTAAATTAAATTAAAAATACAAAATATTTTTGAAAGAAATGAAAGAACATCTAAATAAACAGAGAGAAATTCCATGTCCATAGGTTGGAGGACTCAATATCACTAAGATGGCAACACTCCTGAAACTGATCTACAGATTTAATGCAGTATGTATCAAAATCCCAGTTGCCTTTTTTCCCCAGAAATTGACAAACTGATCCTAAACTTCCTATGGAAATATAAAGGATCCAGAATAGCCAAAACAATCTTGAAAAAGAACACAGTCGAAGAACTCACACTCCCAGAAGTCAAAACCTACTTCAAGTTACAGTAACCCAGAGGATTTGGTACTGGGATGAAGGTAGGCACACAAGTAAGTGGAACAGAATTGAGAATCCAGGAATAAACCTCACATTTACAGTCAATTCATCTTTAACAAAGGTTTTGTTAATGCAATAATTCAATGGAGGACAATTTTTATGAGAAATGGTGCTGAGACAATTGAACAGACAAATGCACAAAGATAATTTAGACCATCACACACCATGTGCAAGAATTAGTTCAGAATGTATGAATCATAGAAATGGATGAATCAAGAAAACAGAAGAGTAAATCTTTGTAACCTCAGGCTAGACAAAGATTCTTTTAGATATTAATATATCAGAAGCACAAGTGACAAAAGTAAAGAATGATAAATTGGACTTAATCAAAATTAAAAAATTTTGCACTTCAAAAGATACCATTAAGAAAGTGAAAAGACAGAAAAATAGGCCTCAGACTCAAAGAAAATATTTTAAAATCATACATGCGATAAGGGACCTGTATCTGTAATTTATAAAGAACTCTTACAACTCAATTACAGTATGAAACAAATGACAGTTTTAAAAATTGACAAATGAATTGAATAGACATTTCACCAAAATATATGGGAGGAAGCACATTAAAGAGATGCTCATAATCATTGCTCATTTGGGAAACACAAATGAAAACCGCAGTGATCTACCACTCACACTCGCTAAGCTGGAGAGTGGGAGGCAGAGAGATGGGGGCTCCTCTGGGGGTAGGCTTGAAGCGTCAGGGGTTGTCCACCGGCAGTGTCAGCCAAAGAGCTGTAAGGTGGCCCTGAGCAGAAGAGAAGTCTCATGAGGCCCTTTGTGCTAGATGGCACTTTGAACCACGTAGCACTTTGCTAATAAACTGATTCCTAATGTCCCTTCTTGGTCCAATATCCCCAGGGAACATGCAAGCTCCCAACTCTCTTATTTCAGCCTTATTTCAGCTACTCCACACCAACGCCTTCTGCCCTGGGCAGACCATCGTCTCTCATTTCCACTCACCCGTGGATGGCACACCCCACCCCGCCCCACAGAGCCCCCTCTGACCCATCTCATTCGAGAAGATTCACCTGACCAGCCCAGTCATGTTTGTTCAAGATTTTGGACACGCGTGACCTCCGTGCTACCTAACTGGATGGGTGTACATGCATGGGCGTGTGTGCGTGTGTGTGTGTGTGTGTGTGCGTGTGTGCGTGTGTGTGTGTGTGTGTGCGTGTGTGTGTGTGTGTGTGTGTGCGTGTGTGTGTGCGTGTGTGTGTGCGTGTGTGTGTGTGTCTAGTGCTGCTCATCGTAGACCAGGAGCTTGAGATTCAGAAAATGGATGTATGAGCCCAAACCGAACTATGTGACATATTTAACCCTTAAAGCATCTTTTGGTGGTGTCGCACTTCTATCAAGCAGTTGTGTTCTTATTCCTAAACTGGGAACTGGTCCTGGACTAGTAAACATCTGAGAACACAGTTGAAGCGTATTGCCTATGACCTTATGAAACGTTCTTTTTGTGCTCTTTTCCCTGCAGGGACAGTCCCTCCCCCACACGTGCCTGGTGCCTCCAGGGCCTTCCCCGCCTGCCTCGGACTCTTGGACTCAGCGCAGTGGAAAAAAGAGAGAATTCCTTCCCGGATGCTCCCTTCATCTTTCCCTGAATCACTGCTGTCACCACGCACTTCATTGCCGTCTTTAATAGCTCACAAGTGTGTCCTTCTGGAACCGCTGGTGGCGGGGGGTCGCTGAGGCAGCCGCATTGGCAGGAGCTGCTGGAAGGCGGACGGGACACTCTGCTTCCGAGACCCGCTAAGTGCCCACTGGCCTGGGATCCGCGATCTGGGCTTGGGCTGCCTTTGATCCGGGCTGTCGGCTGCCCAGTCTCAATTAGATGGCCTGTAATACAGCTGGTTCTGGCACAAGTGCTGAGAGAAACACATCAAAGGATTCTCCCGTATAGGAGTGAGTCCTTGAGCACAGTGTTTGCAGAGGCCGCGAGTAACCCACTGCCCTCAGCTTCAGGCCAAAGCCCGTTGTAAAGCCCTCAAATGATGTCTCCAAAGTGTGCTTAGGATCTGGAGTCCTCACACGCAGACACTGTCTAACAAATGCAAATTGCCCAAACAAAAGGGACTTGCAGGGCTTTCCAAGGGCATCAGCACAAATACTTGCCTCTTAGTTCCAGGGGAGGAAGGGAGGCTTGGCCGCAAAAGCGGTGGGCAGAGCTCTCACTCAGCGCTGGCTCGTGCCAGCTCCCGCGCTCAGCGCTGTTCATTCAGAGAGTTTGTGGGATTACGTTTATTAGGAATGCAATTCATTTTTAATTCCACCGTCAGAGGGGGGCCAGAGCAGAGCACGCTGCTTCCTCCCCTTAGCTCCTGAGGTTGATGTCAGTGCCAGCTGCTCCTCTGGGTACCGTTTTCGAGGCTCATTCAAGGGGCTCATCGCGAAGAGGAAGTGCTCTGATACGCCGCGGGGAGGAGGGCGCTGCTCAAAAGTCCTGTTGCTTTTGAGAAAGAAAGAAAGAAAGAGAGAGAGAGAGAGGAGGGAGGGAGGGAGGGAGGGAGGAAGGAAGGAAGGAAGGAAGGAAGGAAGGAAGGAAGGAAGGAAGGAAGGAAGGAAGGAAGGAAGGAAGAGAAAGAAAAAAGAAGGCTGTTTAAACTACTTAGCCTGTTTTCGGTCTGATTATATGTTCTCTGTTTCAGTGCCTGTGACACCTGTTTCACGTGAGTTTCTGAGAAATGCAAGGAAATGTAGGAGCGAGAGGAGGTCCAGAGCTAGTACGGTGCAGCACGATATCAGCCTCGGGGCCTTTAAGAGTGACATCTTTAGGGCACCCCCCGAGGAGGTATGAGGCAAGAAAGTGTACCATAAAAACATGACAGTGCCAGTTTGGTGTGCGGCAACGATCAGTGGTAACTGAGGAACACGTCCTGGCCACACAGCGCCGTGGGCAAGCTGACCGGTCTGTCTGTGAAGGAGGTCACCATGGTGGGAAGCGATCTGCTCCTGACTGAGGGTTTGCTGTGAAAAAAAGGTGCAGCATTCAGGGTCAGGATTTGATTGCAGGCTTTACGTTGGCCCCTGAGTCTGAGGCCCTTTCTGAGCTTTAACTCTTTCGGAAGATGGAGATTGGGCTGCCTCACAGCATCACGAGGGCACTGGGTGCGGAAACACGTAGGGAATGGCTTTCTGAGCCATAAAGGACTCTGCGCATCTCAGCGTACATCGATTAACTCTAAGGTATCATAATTAATACCGTTAACATGACGGGGCAGGACCGGTAAAAATACCAGCTAGAATTCCCTAAGATCCCATATTCCTATCAAATCAGCAAACAAAGCCTTTCGCTTATTTTTAACAACTTGCCTATGATAGGCTAGCACTCTCATGCACCAATTATAAATTGGTATAACATTTCTGAAAATAAAATAACGATGAGTATTTGGACTAGGATATTGTACAACTGATAACAGCATATTCAAAACAAACTTGACAGACAAAAGAAAATTTTCCCTTGTCATGTTAATAATCACACATATGTAATATTGCATATATGTAAACATCTATATTGAAGTCAGCAAACTACAGCCTGTGGGCCAGATCCATCCTGCTGCTGTTTATAAAGTTTTATTGGCAACCGGCCACACTCATGCACTTACATATTGTCTGTGGCTGCTTCCAGGCTGCAGTAGCCGAGGTGAGTGATAACCACAGAGACCTGCACAGCCTCGAGTATTTATTATCTGACCCACTACAAAAAAATTTCCAACCATTGATCTACATTAACAAAAAAAAATTGGAAATACTCCCAGTTATGAATAATGGTTTGAGTACATAATACCCTTAGAACACACACTCCTTCCATAACAGCAATTGTGTGGGGATGGGGCAGTGTGCATGGAAGGACACTCAGGATATTCTAATGCAGCCATGTAGCACCCAACAACGGGGCTATGTTCTGAGAAATGCGTCCTCAGGCAATTTCATCCTTGTGCAAACATCACAGAGTCACTTACACAAATCTTTGTGGGATAGCCTACTGCTCCTGGGCTACAAACCTGCACAGCATGGTACTGTACTGAACACAGCAGGCAACAGCAACACAATGGTAAGTACTGTGCATCTAAACATAGAAAAGTGACAGTAAAAAGACAGTGTAAAAGATTGAAAAAAATGGGACACCTGTATCTGGGCACTAACTGAGAATGGAGCTCGCAGGATTGGACGTTGCTCTGAGTGAGGAGGGAGCGGGGAGTGATTGAAGGCCTGGGACATCACTGTGCACTGCTGTGGACTGTAGACGCTGCACACTCAGGCTATGCTAAATTTATAAAAAAGTTTTTCTTTCTTCAGTAATAAATTAGCTTACTGTAACTTCTTCACTTTATGAATTTTTTAATTTTTTAATTTATTGACACTTTTGGAATAATACTTAGCTTAAAACATACATTATACAACTGTACAAAAATATTTTCTTCCTTTATATTCTTTCTATATAAGCTATTTTATATTTTTAAAGTTTTTGTTAAAAGCTAAGACACAAGCACACACATTAGCCTAGGCCTGCTCAGGGTCAGGACCATCAATATCACTGTTCTCCACCTCCATATCTCGTCCCACTGGAAGGTCTTTGGGGCAATGACACACAGGGAGCTGTCATCTCCTATGATAGCGATGCCTTCTTCTGGAATATCTCATTAAGGACCTGCCTGATACTGTTTCACAGTTAACTTTTTTTATAAGTAGATGGAGTATACATTTAAATTATAAGAAAAAGTATACTATAGTAAACATATAAACCAGTAATATGGTCTTTTATTGTCATCATCAAGCATGTGTACTGTACATAATCACATGTGTTATATTTTTATACAACTGGCAGCAAAGCAGTTTGGTTTACACCGGCATCACCACAAACACTGAGCAATGCATTGTGCATTGGTTGTTAGAAACTAGAAATGCATTACGATGGCTACAGTGTCATCACCAGGTGACAGGAACTGTTCAGTTCCATTAAAACTTTAAAGGACCACAGTCATGTACGCAGTGGGCTGTTAACTGGAATGTGCATGACTGTATTTGAAGGTGAGGGACAGGACAGGTGGATGGACAAGGTCAGGGACTTGCAAACATCCTGAACGAGATCTGGGAAGATGCCTTCGTGGCGTGGGGGTCACTCACTGGAGTCTTCCATAGATGTGGTTCCTCCTCCATGGTCAGGAGGAGAAGGTGGGGAGGAAACAGGAGCTATAAATGTGGGCTACTTGATACAAGAAGCTCGTGCAAAGAAAATGAAACACAAGGAATAGAGGTGTCAAACTGTCTTGGGAGGAAGGAGGCGAGGAACATCTGAAGGCCAAACAGTGAAAAAGCGGGGTTAGGAACTCTGAGATGGGGTCAGGCTGCTGCACTCCCATCAGGATCTGCAGACGTGTCTCCAAGGATACATCCCCTTTAAAATTAAGAATCAGTTTTCCACGTAAATTGACTTGTGTTCTCTCACTTTTCAGATTTATTCCCAGCAATATCTTCTTGTTTCTTTCATTCTCCTAAAAACATGACTTTTTCTTTAAAAAGCCTCTATTTCTTGGTAAATGGACCAAATATCATTGACTTTGATTGACAAAATTGAGTCCTTCTAAGATGTTAAGGATAAAACAACCCCGAACAACTGATATGTCCAGAAAAGGAAGCTATTATATAAGGCATGTTGTGAATTTTTTTCAGGATGTGAAAATATACACTTTAATTTCACAAGTTAGTAATTAGTATAGTAGGATAAAGTCATAATCCAAAACAATAATCTTTATTACCAAAATAGAGATTAAACACAATTAAAGTGAACAATATTACCAGCCATAATTGCTAATCAATTAGCTGGGAAGCTATATTACTGTAATCTTCCTAGTCCCCAATTTGCCCTTCCTATATCCTCTCAGCTTTTCTAATATCAGACAGAAACTAGTTCAAGGATCCATCTGCAAAGCCCTTTTTTAATTATAGTCTCGGTATCAGCCACCTCGTCCTCTGTCGTGAGCACTTCCACTCACCAGGTGCGTGGGAGCCCGTCCCCACGTAGTGAAGGTCAAAGCTGGCTCCGTCAGGCACTTTCCACTGCAGTCGGTCAGTCACATTAGCAAACCCACATGGTGGCACCTACCTCCCCAACTGCTCTTGCGTCTTCCCACTCGAAACACCCACCACATAAAGACCAGCCCCCGGAAGACACAGGGGTGCTCTCACCAAGTCCCCACTGCGCAATGCGGTTGAGCTTCAGAACAATGATTTCTCTTTCCTCACTCATGACAAACCGAAGGAAAGACTGACCCCGGGGCCCAATTCACTGGGAATCCAAAATTACATATGGAGTCTGTTTTGAGCATTTCTCTGAATGTTAAAAGGACATCAGCCACTTACAGTGAGAAGAAGGTTTTGAAAATCAAATTTCATTGCTCATCTCATTTTTTTTTAAGTGTGTTAAAGATAATTTCTGCAGCACAGGCCCTGCCCCGACCGTTGGCAGGATGGAGGTCTGCACGGTCAGATGTGGCCTCGGTGTTACCCCCTAGGGGGGCCCGGCTGGCCTTGGAGACTGGCCAGTTCAAAGCCTGCGTGGGAAGAAGTCCCTGCTGCAGAAAGTCACCGTAGGGGCGGGAGTGAGGGAGCAAAGGGCTTCAGGTGGTGGCAGAGATCCCTTCCTAGTGCATGGCCCTCCACAGGTCTGTGAAACCAGGCTGCAGCAGGACAAAAGCAGGCATGGAAGGCACCTGGTCCTCAGAGACCTCCTCCCACACTGTCCTCCGGCTCCGATGGAAAATGCATCCACGTGCAGACTCCCTTGCTTTCCTGCAGCGGCTGCTGCTCATAATGGGTGGGTTCTCCGCCGCTGGAAGTGGAGGGCAGCTTGTCCCAGCTCCTAGGGCCTGCAAGTGTGGGCAGACGTGACGGCCGGTGCAGGGGAAGATGCCACAGATGCCGCTGCCTGTGCCTGGCTGGCGCGCCAGCCCCCACTCCGTCTGTGCCGACTCGCTCACCCACCGCGTGCACACAGGTTTAGGACAAGGTTTCAATGGAAGGAAGCTGCACCACGGGTTTCTATTGTGTGTGCCAACTCCTCCCACCCCAAAGAAGCACCAGGAGGGTAAACCCGTTGCCCAGGAAGGAAGACCCCCCCAGTTGAATTTTAGGGCCACGCAGATACACTTGCTCTGAGAAGCCATGTGAGTTTTAAAGGAAAAACTGAGGCTCAGAAAAGGAAGGGGGCTTGCTGGAGGCCACATAGCAGGGCTGTGGACGAAGCCTCACTTCCTCCCTCTCAGCCTCCCAGCCACACCCTGTGCTCACAGTGGGGCCCTCCACCGCCCTTGGCCACCTCGACCCACGCCCTGCACTGCATGTGCAAAGATCCCCGGGCTCCACTGCTCCTGGGTTGCACGTGGTCACACCAGGTCCTATCCGCAGCCCTGCTGACTCCTGGCCTGTGTGTTTGGGCCCCGCTGTCATCAAGGCTTGTCTGGGAACTCTCACAAGCACCCCTTCACCCAACAGAGCAGCTCAGAGCCCCCCGTCAGCACGTCAGGGAAAACCCTCCATGCTGAACCAGACCCCCAGGGCCAGGAAACGGCTTTGGTTCATTTTGGTGGCTGAGCAGACAGAACAAAATGCATATGAATCAAATCTTAATGATGGGTGATTCTCTGCGGTTGGTAAGGGAAAGACAACATGGTATTTTGATGTCAGTCAAACCAGAAAGTTCACTCTCAGCATCCTAGTGTGTTCCTTCCACTAAGGCCAGAGAACATGATGCCAGCTGACCCCCCAGGACACTGGGCAGAAATACAGGGCATCAAATATGAAATTAATATTATGTTGTTAACTCTGGGTGCAAAAGGCTTTGGAAACACAGGTAATTTGAATCACTGAACTTTATTTTTGTAAGAGACATTCCATCAGTGTTTAAATCCAATACTGGCTGTGGTTGGATGTTTACCATTTCCTGTAAGGAGAAGAAAGCAGAATAATTCTTTTGAGGAAAAATAAATACCTGAGGCTTTTGAAGGCCCAGGCAGTCTGGCAGGACCCAGTAGGATGGAACGCACAACTGGCCGGACTGTGTCTTTCTCATTTGACCCTCTGTCACATCTCTGGGGGTCTCAATATCTGAGATCAAGGTCTCTTCTGGAGGACATCAGGGAAGAAGCAAATGTGAGACTTAAGAAAGGAAGGGCATGACCTTGACCTCCGAAAGTCCTAACTGAACTCCAGTGACCCGCCAGGTGAATGACCCCGCTTTCCCGGATGCCTTTAGAGCAGGGGCTCCCACGGCGCCTCCCGGAGCCCCTCGGAGCAGCGCCTGGCGGCAGCAGTGCAGGACACAGCACGGGGGCAGGAGAGAGCAGCAGGATTGGGAAGTTTGCTCACAGATATTCTTCCGGCGCCATTGAATATGCTCGCTTTGTTTGTTTCAACAATGGATCTTATCTTTTGGCGAGGGCTGTGTTCAGGACCATTATTACCCTGTATGAAAGGCTCCCGGCTTTCTCCCCTTGTTCAGCAGCTCCGAGTGGCACCGCAAATTTAATCGAAGAACTAGCTCCTGGGAGCGTCTTCCGAGACTCTCCCCTTCCTTCTAATGCCGTTATCTCCCCTTCCTTGTGTCGGGGAAGCATAAAAATCACAAAAAAGTCATTCTGAGTATATTCTTCCCGATAATTATTGTCAGACGCGGAGATAAGCGCCGTGCGTGGTGGAACGTGTGTTAGGCGGCCCCCAATGCAAATCCGGCCGCCGAGGCCACACAATGGCTGCCCGACATCGCTGGGGCCTCCGCATTTTGCCACAGACAAGAGAGCGCTTTGATTTTTTTTGTGTTTTGATAAGGCGCAATCTGGGGGCCTTTATCTCGACTGTTCTATTTAAAGATGACATTCTAGCCCTGCCGCCTTACCTATTGTTTTGACCCTGATTATCTCCAAATGTTGTTGTTTAGTCAAACTCACCAGCTTAATGAAAGGCCTGCTCTCAATTTAAGGAAAATTATTTAAATGCAGAGTATCCTATACACTGCGGTTTCAGAAAGAACTAGGTGGTTAATCAAAAGTTAATTGTATAATTCTCATGCAGATTAGGGCCTCTTGCAAATGAATCCCAGGTCATGATTATTAAAAAAAAGGGAAGTGCATGGCACAGTACACAGAGGCCCACAGTCTGGTAAACAATCAGCTCCGGTTTAATTTGTGGTAAACAAAGTGATGATACACTGGGGGTCTCCAAAGGAGAAAAAAAGGTGAAAATAAATTAAAGCACAACATACAGATAAGATCTTTTTGTTTGGGGCCATCTTTCAAAAACATAAGCTAAACGAATAAAAGGCAGCCCATTAATATTTACCAGAACCAAGAACTGCACAAAGATCAGCAAAGTCCATAATTACACTGCAGTTTAGATGGGGGCGTGGGACAGCAGATGCCACCCTCCTCCACCGCGGCAACTTCCATTGCTGCCCCTTCGTGCGGTGTGGCAAGTGACACAATGCCTGCACCCCTCGCTGAGGCCTGGAGGTGGTGCTTTGTCTTCTCAGCGAAGTCAAATGCCCACCCTGCCTGGTGCATGGTTGGTTGTGAACAGTTTGCATCTGATCAAAAATTAGCAGCAGGGACCCACCACAGGCTCCCAGATGAGGCGGGGCGTTTGCAAGCTTTGCAAGCAGGCTAAGATCCCTCCAGAATGTGGCAAAACAAAACAAAGGACCTGAGCATCTTCCCATCCCCCTTCACCCAGATAACCAGCTTCTCCGTCCTTGGGCGGGTGAGAGCCTCAGCCCTGGCCTCATCGGGTAACCACAGCCTCTATTACATTTTAGCGGAATAATCGCCGCCTGCTTCAGTTGTTAATACATGAGCGGGCACAAGTCGCTGGATGGGTAGCACCACCACTCTCCGGGCAATGGAGACTATTCAGGACGCTGCACCTTTCCTCTGGTGCTCTAACACAGCAGCATTCAAAGACAGAACCCCAGGACAGGTTGGAGGCGTTATTTGCCAGATAAGCTGTAGAAATCGGCGGTGGGATGTGCATCCTGGCAGCCCTCCTGACGTGCTGCATTAATTCATAAGTCTCTCTGCGCAGACTCTGAGCTGAATTTTGGAAGACTGAAATAAGTCTTCCTGCTCTTCCACCAATCAACTCTGTCCCAGCGGGGAGGAAATAACTCTGAAGACCGTGAACAGCCAGTGTCAGGGTCACTCTGTCCGGCTTATTCTGCCACCCTCTGCCCCACCGGAAAGGCTCTTCGCCTGCCCCTCCAGCCGCTGCCCGGGAGTCAATCCAGAGCCACAGCTTCCAAAGCACGAATCGAGTTGCCTCCTATCTCCACAACTGGCACAGAGAGCAGGAAACTGCGTCGGAGTCCCCGCAGCACGCGCATGGCACTTGTCTCAGCCAGCAGCTGTTCTTGCCTTTCCCCTTTTGTGTGCGTATTAGCCTCCTGCGGCCGCCGTAACAAAGTCCCACGAATTGGGTGACTTAAAACAGAAATGTATTGTCTCACAGTTTTGGGAGCTAGAAGCCCAAACCTGAGGTGCTGGCAGGGCCACACTCCTTCCGTAGCCTCTTGGTTGCATTCTGCGTGGCCTCTTCCAGCTCCCAGCAGCTCCAGGAGTTCCTGGTCTTGTGGCCTCATCACTTCCGTCCCTGCCTGCAAGGTCACACAGCGTCCTCCCTGTGTGTCTCTTGGGGCATCTTCTTACAAGGGCACCACCCATTGGGTTAGGGACCTGGGGACTACCTGCTCCAGTACGACCTCATCTTAACTAATTAAATCTGCAAAGAACCTAATCACAATACAGTCACCGTCTGAGAACTGGGGGAAGAGAGACACCATGCAACCGGCAGCAGAGCTCGGGTGCAGCCTCTGTCATTACTTACCTGATTACTAGCTCACACCCTTCCATTAATGCGGTCACCTTTGCATGAAAGTTACAGCCAGGAAAGCCCTTGGGGCTCCAAACAGAAACTCCGGGAGGGAGTAAGTTGCTGCCAAGTGCTGTGCAGAGGGACCAGATGAGAGGAAATGAAAGCAAGTCCTTTATCAAAGATGCTCAGAGGGGCAGCCTCACCGCTCTGTTGAAATTGCCATCAGACCAAAGCAGGCCACCTTCTTGCAAGGTGCACCAGACCCGGTGGCCGTGGGCTCTTTCCAGGCCCCCTGGGCTACCTGGGCCATGAGCGCGTGCCTTCTAGCGGCCATGCCAGAAAGCGCCCATCCTTGCTCCCTACCTGACCAGCGTCCGAGGGGACCTGGCCACCAGGGAAGGAAGGACGCAGAAAGGAACTCAAACTGTTCACACCAGCCACCCTGTGCCTCTCGGGCGATCTTACAGGGCTGTTAACTCATGCAGAACAGATCACTGCGTCTTAATAACAAACAGAGAAGAGCCCGGCTCCTAAGTTGGGACCGTGGAAGGCAGCATCACCGGGCAGCGCCACCAGGACCTACACATGCAAATCACACGGCCGCAGCCACCTCATAAATCTTAATAAACCCTACATTAGAGAGAAGCCTTTGAAACGAAATTGTCCAGTAATACACATTTTCCAATCAGAACACACGGGAGTCTTTAAATATTTACCACACACAAATAATGTTGAATATCTGATGCTTTTTTTCACCTACGAGTGCCACATATCTGTCGACACTGAATGTCAATATTGGTGTATGAAGAATAATATAAGCACAGAAATATAAAGCTTCTAGAGAGGTTGAATCTCACTGACATTGGTCCTTTGGGAATAAACACTTCTCAGGGCTGTTTCTGAAGGTTCTGACGGTGAGACATCTGTCCCCTCGTCACCTCTCTCCCCCAGGATGTGAGTCACCTGCCTCCCTGGCCATGAGGGAACTGGAGCTGGGTGGAGGAGGCCCAAGGAGCAGGGCCCCGGGGTGCCCACTCCCCAAGCCCGGAGAGGGAGGGTGGCCAGCTGGGGCGAGGGGATTCCCCCCTCCTGCAAGCCCGTGCAGGGCCACGCTGGCCTCCACCCCCGGCTGCCTGGGCCACCCCAGGCCAACCCACCGTGTGGGGAGAGGAGCTAGAGAAGGAACGTGAGATGATGTCTGTGTTTTTGTAACCAGCCCCCAGTGAACAAATTTCAGCGATGCCTGTATAATCCTCTTCCTGAACTAACTACTTGATTTTTGAGTTGTTTCCCAGAAATGGTGGATTTTCTCCAAGACAAAGGAGCTGACATTCTGAAGGCCCCTGGGCAGACTTCCTGACACTGATTCGCCACCCCCACAACCCGCCTCCATGCACAGGCCCCTCCTGAGATACACCAGGACCTGCCCCAAGCCACCCGGCCCCTCCGTTAAAGGCCCGTCATCTGCCTAGCTGGGAGATGGATTTGAGGCAGCTTCACCTGTTCTCCTGCAGGACATCTGGCGTGTTAAAAATTCCTTTCTACCTTGGCAGTCCTCCCTGTCTCAATAATTGGATCTTTGTGCAACAAGGAACTGGACCTAGACTGAAACCCCCTTATGGTGTCAACACCGCTTTCCAGAGGCGGCTTCCCAGGGTGGGCCTGGTGCACAGTCCAGGTGAGCAGGAAGCCGGCTCCTCCCGCTCCGGTCACCCCGTGTTCTTGCTCCACTCCAGCAGCGGTTGCACAAGGGCGCCGCGGCCTGAGCTGGTGGGGGGGAGGGGGAGGGAGGTTCTGGGGGAGCAGCGCCATCTGGGGCCCCTTACACACGGGTGGGGCTCCCTGCCAGGACCAGGGAAGGTGACACAGAGGGTACGAGGCGGACAGGCATGGGAGGGTCACAGGACGGAATACTAGACCGTGGCAGATCTCCAGCTGCGCGAGGTCACTGCGCACGTGGTGAGCAGTGCTCCTGTGGCTTGAGGTGTGGAAATGTCCGGTGAAAGGCCCTGTGGGAAGGGCAGGCAGGGAGATGTCCCAAGGGGGAGTGTCCACGGCCACACCAGGGAACTTACAGCACAGCCCCCTGGGACTGGGATCAGAGAAACACCTCCCACTGCCCCCTGCTTCAGGAAGGAGGAAACAGGGAAACAGGACATGACAGCGCACAGACTGGCTCCCGGGAGATGCGCGGAGCCCAGGCCCTCACCATCACCCCGAGCTGTGCTCGCGGGGCGTCCCCCTGCGCATCTTACTGAGCATGGCCTCTGGGAGCGACACAGGACATGGAAGGGCACGAGGCCATCCACAGGCACAAACTGGACAGCGGATGACCACGAAGCCATGGGCAGCAGGGTGACGCCCGCAAGCCCTCGGGGGGCTACCTTGGCTGTCCTCTCTGCCTCCTGCTAAGCTGCAGGGCTCCCAGGCCATGCCCAGCCGGCCACGCGCAGGGTGGCCACGTGCCCTGGGATCCAGGGGCTGGTGGGCGTCCTCGCTGTGGGCTTGGGAAGTGGAACACAAGGGAGTGACTTGCTGGAGAAGGGGTCAGAGCAAGTGACCACACACCAGGCCCGGGCCCTCAGCTGCGCTGGCCCCACTGTCCAGCAGGGATGTCCCGGGCTCCTGCTTGCCCTCCAGTGGCAGGACGGTAGGGACACCGTCTGCGTGGACCAGGACTTCACACCTGTCAGTCAAAGGGAACAAGGTCAAACCAAGTATTTGTGAATGTCTCCTCTGGTTACTATGGCAACTGGAGAAACTATTGAACCCAATGTATGATTAAGCTGCGCATTGCTCCGTATTAATTTGGGAAAGAAAACAACTTCGTCTCCACCTTTCTTGGCCCAGCTCTCTGCTACAGGGTGCCTATGCCCAGTTTCAAAAGCAGCTCAGCGCTCCTCCAACTGCAGGTCCCAGGATGTTCCTGTGGGCGGCCTGGAGACCAGAGCAGCAATTCCCCAGCAGCTGTGGGTGGGCTAAACCAGCCAGGAGTGCTGAGCCCACCTCCCCGGCATTTACTGAGCAGTCACCTTTGACCGGACTGTCTTTGTACTCCTGACTGACACAGCCACTCACCTTGGGACCCGGGGCAAAACGCCAGCTCTCCATGGCCCACTCCTCAGGGACCCACAGGACTATCAGGAGAATTAAATGGAGAATAGATGAAAGGCACTTTTTAAAATAAATTTTTATTTAGAAGAGTTTTATGGAAAAGTTACTGGTAGTACAGAGGTGAACCCTCACCCAGTTTCTCCTGCAGTTAACATCTCACACGAGTGTGGTACATTTGCTGCAGCTGATGACCCAGTCGATATTGTACCTTATCACTGACAGAAGCTGCAATTTATCCAGATCCTTTTTAGCTTTTAGCTAATGTCCTTTTCCTGTCCCAGGATCCCACGCAGGAGCGCAGATGACGTCTAGTTGTCACATCTCCTTAAGCTCCTCCTGGCTGTGACAGTTTCTCAGGTTCCCCTTGCTTTGTGACCATCCCACAGTCCTGAGGAGCACTGCTCAGGCATCTTGTCGACTGTCTCTCAATTTGGGTTTGTTTCTCTAGTGATTAGATTGCGTGTGGGGTTTGGGGACCATTCACACGACATCACATGAGCTGTGTACTGTCTGCATGATCTAAGACAGTGGATATTGGCCTTGACCGCCTGGGTGGGACAGTGTCGGGGTCTCCCCTGGAAAGTGACCCTCCCCCATCCATGCTGCACAAGTGTCTTCGTGCACAGCCCCCGCTTGGGGAGCTGGAGTTAAGCTGCACCTCCTTGAGGGCAGAGTGTCTACACACGTTATTTAGAATTCTGCGTAAAAGATTTGCCTCTTCTCCTCCATTTATTTATTTATTCAGTCGTTTATTTATATCAGTATGGACCCCTGGATATTTATTTTATACTTTGAGTTTTAATTCAATGCATTATTTTTTGCTCAAATTGCTCCAGCTTTGGCCATCGGGAGCTCTTTCGGTGGGTTCCTGAGTCCCTTTAACACTCTCTCCTCATCTTGCGTTTTGAGCACCGTCTCACTTTCTGGCACTACAAGACGCTCCCGGCTCATCTGGAGCATTTCCAGCCCCAGTCTGTAATCACCCAGCGCCGTAAGCAGCCCTGCTTCCTTTCATCGGAGAACGGGATTAGAACAGGATTAGAAACCAAGAACTGCACACGGGGCATGCTTGTTGCTGTTGGGGAGTCATCGCTTCAAGAGGGGCTTTAAAGTATCCAGCACACAGTAACTGCTCGGGAACTGTTGGTTATTAATATTGTTACTACGTAGCAGACTTTGTGCTGAGGGCAGGGGACCCGATTCGCACATGGCATCAGCCCTCGGTAGACTCACAGCCTGGGGCAAAGATGCATTTGTGAAAAATTATGCTGCCCTGTGAGAAGGGCTTTGATGGAGACCCAAGGTGGTGTGGGGTACAATAGAGCAGCATTAAAGATACTACCACGGAGGACTGTGGATGTAAATTATCATCTGCTGTATTGTTACACGAAAAAAGCAAGCTGAACAATAGCATGAATCGCGGGATCCCACCTTTGCTATATAAGCGCGTGTGCGTGCACTGCAGTAGGTGACTTACATTTATAGCATCATATATTGCGTGGAATTAACTTGTGCAGTTGGACTGCTGTGCCCTGTGATATTCACTGTCCTCAACTCTGAGTGGGTACCACAGGTAATTTGTATTTGTTATTTTGGGGCTCATCTAAGTTTTCTGAAATAAATTCTGTATCATGTTAACTACTTCAAAAGAATGTTTGGGAGCCAGGAGAAGAAAGGAGCTGATTTGCCTTGGGATATTGGAGGGTTCCACAGGTTCCTTCTGAAATGCCAGGCCAACCTGTGGGAGGGGTGGTGACCTGGGAAGGTGGTGGATCTGAGTCCCAGTCTCTGGCACCTGCGGGCTGTGCCTGGGCACGAACTGGCCAGTGCTGTCGCCTCCCCAGCCAGGCTGCTGCCCACCGCCCGCCCCAGTGAGTGGTAGGGCCGGTGGTCTCTGGGGGCTGACAGGCACACGGGGGAATACCGACACTCTGTGAGGGCCGTTCTAATTGCTGTTTTGTCCACTGCTATCTGCAGGGCACAGGGCAGGTGCTCAATAATTCCTTTAAATGAATTTGTTTGCTAAAATGCTGCTACTTACAAGGTCATCATCAAAAATATGAATTCTGCCTTTGGACCAAGAAGGCTGTTCTCAGTCATCCCTCATTTACTATCATCTGGGTCAAGTTCTCAGGTCTATTCAGCTTTCTGGTGGCTTTCCCATCAAGCCCATTCTTGGAATTCTAGGGGTCCTTGGGCCCTCGGTAAGCTCAGAGCCAGTGCCCTCGGCTGCCAAGGGGAAGGTGGTCTCTGCTTGCTGTCCCTCGCATCCTTCCCTGCCCTCGGCCCCAGCCACACACTCAGGGAAGAAAGCGTAGGATGAGGTCACCTCCTGGGCTCACCTACCGTGGGGGTGAAGAAAGATTTGTGAGTGGCCAGATCTGGAACTAAGGGTCCATTCTGGCTCATACCTGGCCAGCAGCCCCTCCTAGTGTTTGGGCTAGAGAAGGTCCTCTCGAAATAAATAAAAACTCATAAGAACAAAATGATAGATTTGGTCACATAAATTTCTAAATGGTGAAAAGCACTCTATGTGTACTACCAACAATGGGCTAATATCTATGCTACATAAAGCATCTTTACAAATCAATAAGAAAGAGTCAAAGGTGTGTAAAGGATATGGACAGACAGTTCATAGGAGAAATTTAACTAGGCAGAAATGTTCATTCATATAAGTTAATCAGGAAAAATGCAATTAAAACAAACATGCATTGGCATTTTTCTATTTATCAGTTTGTAAAAGCATTGAGAATGTATCTTGTTGGTGACAGTGTAAAGATAGAGGTACACTCATATAATGTTGATGGGACTTTGAATCATTATCTTGTTAAAGGAATTTTTAATAGCTATTAATGTTTTATATGTGCACATCCTTTGACCCAACAATTACACAGTTGGAATTTTTACCTATAGAAATTCTTGCATGTTGCATAAAATATCTACCTGGATGCCCTCTATAGCACTACTTGTTGAAAAAAACATGGAATAACCAAAATGTACATTACCGGGGTGTGGTTTAAATGCTCTATAATACTACATGCTATAGAACGTCCTGTCATCAATGGAAGGAGTCAGGGGTCTCCATAAGTCTTACAAAGGAAAGACATTCATGAAATGTTAAGTGGTGGGAGGCGGAGAGGGAAGAAAGTTATAATATAATATAATATCTATGACTGTGTTAGACTTTTAAAAAAAACTTCAGTGTGGACTGCATTTCTTCTTTCTTGTTAGCTAATGAGAATAATAAGGATATGAATTTTCCTCTGCTTTCTGCTTGGGAGAAAACAAATAAACTAACATATCTTTGATGCATAACATTCTCATTTCAATTATTTTCTATATTTTCCATGTTTAATTGTATTTTTATATTCTCTTTGATAACTTTTATTTACAAAAGCTATTTTTAATGTTCTGATTGTAGGTTGAAACATTTTTTTTGTTTGTACAAATGCATATTCATAATTTCTAATTTTACTGGCTCTTAATCAGAGAATGTGGCCTGGTCAATTTCTACTTTCGGGAACTTTATGAGATTTTCTTTGAGTGCAGGTATATGTTTGATGACACTTGAAAACATGACATATTCTCTATCAGTTGCATCAGCACCCATATCATGACATCTTTATCAATTGCATTACAGAACCTTCTACACTTTAATTCATTTCTTACCTCCTTGTTCTACCATAGACCATAGACCAGCAAAGGCATGTTAAAACCAGCTTAGTCACCAAGGCCCCACCAGTGACAGCTGGGCCACTCTGCTCAATGCTTACTGGCAGAGCTGCTGGGAGTGTCGGTCAGGATCTCCCATCAGGCTTGAGATGATTGCAGTTTGTCCTCCTCAGACTACACAGAACCTGGAAGAGCAACTCACTCTCGTGGATGCTTCCAGCTGTCTGTCTGTTTGTCTGCAGACAAAGGTTTTCCTTGGGAAACTGATCCACCAAGAATGCAACAGGCCTGTCCAGCCCCTCCGCCTGCCTGGGCTAGGAAGAGCTGTTTATTGGAAGGAACGACCCAGCAACAGGTAGAGAAGCTTCTGGATCTGAAGCTCTGTGGGTGCAGTTAGGGAAGGTTTTGTACCAACAGAGACTTTGCACCCTGCATTTGAGTACTGATAGCATAGGAGGGGAACATATATGTCATCCAGGGATACTCAGAAAGACGAGACTTTCACCAGGTGTGTCCTAAGCCCATCCCCACTGAGGACATACCTGGTAAAATTCTCATCTACCCAAGTGACAAAAATTAAAAAGTATGATAACACATTCCGCAGGTGAAACTGTAGGGAAACAAGACTCTCATATATTGCATATAGGAATGCAAATTATAAGACCTTTTTAGAGAGGAAATATGGGAATAGCTAACAAAACTTTATATGGGTTTCCCTTTTGCTCCATTAATCCAGCTGATGGAATGTACCCTAAAGATACAACCCCAACAATATGAAGATAGAAATATGCATGGTTACTTACTGCAGCATAAACTGCAGAGTACTGGAAACAGCCTAGTGGCCCTATGGAAGAGAGTGGTTGAATGAACTAGGGTGTGTCTACACAATCCAGCGCTACACAGATGTAAAAAGAAAGGGAAGTTTCCTGTGAACTGTAGTGACATTCAGGGATATTGTCACGTGCAGAAAAGGAAAGTGAACAAAAAGTCTATGTAGTTTTGTGTAAATAAAGGGGGGGAAATAAAATATACCTGTATCTACTCATTTGTAAACTAATGAGGTTGGTACCTACCGGGGATCAGAAGGGAAGAGTTGACAAGGATGAGGGAACAGGAACAGGGAGAGGGAGGGAGTGAGTGCCTGTCCCTGAGGATTCCATTTGTATAGTTGTGGCTCTTAGAACCGTGTTGATTCACACACTCAGAAAGTAATTAGTGAACAAGAAAGGGGAGAAACTCAAAATGGAATACAAACAGAAACAAGTGACTACGTTATGCATTTCAAATAGATAACATAACCACACGGAAGAAAGAAAAAATACTAACTCAAGTTAACTTTTGAAAACGGCATTGATTGTGTTCACACTTTAGCACTTCAGGTGAAAAACAAAAAGAAACGAGAAACTATAAAATGAATAAATAAAATATTGAACTCCAATTAGTTGATTTGTTTTTCACAGCAGTGTGGTTAGCAATTCTAAAACCACTTTATGTATATTTTAGGGTTGAGCAAATATATAAATGATGTAGTGAGTAATGACAGCCAGGTTTTTCACTGTTGGAGAATGGAGATGCTAAAGTGGAAAGGGCGAAGGTCAGGATGAACCCCGTGATGTCGATTGGAATTGGAGGTGTCAGTATGGACAGATAGACAGACAGACGGATACACACACACACACACACACACTCACACATTCATGCACACTCACACATGCTTCCTAGCTCTGTCTGCTGATGAGAGGGTCTAGAAGGTGTTATGGCACCCAGGGCCCAGATCTTGGTTTCTAACTACCATTTCCCAATCAAGGGAACCAGCTCTCCTTGTAGAAATTACTGAGTTCCAGGGGGACACAGGGAAAAGACAATAGAAACCTAGAATATCCTGCTGCACCAGAAATTACAGAAGGGTGCAAAGAAAGAGGGGGCATGTCAGAAGCACACTGGAGCCAGCTCGAAGGGGGTTCCAATGGCCTAATCTGGGGCTCTTTGAGCTTCAAAATAAATAATAATAGTAATAAGTCATAGCCTATAGAGAGCAATAAGAATCCATGAGTCCACACAGAGATAGATAAAAATAATAAAGATAAAGAAAGACTCTTTCTTACAGTAGATTTTAAGTAAATGTAGAAGGAATGATGGTGTTTGGTGTTTTTTTTTTTAAATCACCATTGGGCACTCACAATAATAATAATAGTTTCAGGCAAAGCACCAATGGGTGCTAAAACTAGTGAGTGAAAATTTCATAAGAAAAAGGTAATTACGGAGTTTCAAAGAACCACTTCCAGGATACTTAATGATTACAAATAGCTACAAAAAAAACTATAACCGTAGGGAACACTTAGCGTGGCAGACACGCCCTGACCAGGCAGAAGTTCACATCACTCGTAATGGGACAAACAGGCATTATTTTGTCCCGATATGCTGCTCCGAGAAGGACAAATCACTTTACTTCTCCAGAATTCTTGTCAAAAAGGCACAACCTGAATTTAATGAGAAGGAAACATCAGACAAATCCAGATCGAGGGACGTTCTCTAAAACAACTGGCCCGTGCTCAAACCTGTCACAGTGACGAAAGACGAAGAATCAAGGGATGGTTCCAGGTTAAAGGAGTCCAAGGAGCCGGGACCAGGAAACACAGCGTGTGATTCCAGAGGGGCTCACGGGCAAAAGGGAGAGAGAGATCGCTCTAAAGGACAACTGCTGACATCGCAGAGAGGTCTGTAGCTGAGACGGTATCATCATGGCAGAGTTTATGGTTATACAAGAGAATGTTGCTGTTCTATAAAATGCACACTGAAGTATTTAGAGATAAAGAAGCATCTTGTCTACAATTTACTCTCAAATGATAAAAAAAGTAATATTTCTATCTAGAGAGGGCAAGAATAATAATGCAAATGTGGTAAATTATTAACATTTGGGGACTCTGAGTAAACACATCATTTGTATTATTTTTGCAACTTTCCCATGAGTCTGAAATTATCCCAAAAAAGAAAGTTTTTTAAAAAAATGCAGGTACCTCTGCACGTGGTCTGTAACAAGCCCCTTGGAACTAACACCATTCAGGCTTTCAAGACAGCCCCCTAAATATATGCTGGTTCTGCTTAGAGGGTCTGTCTAGGACAGAGCTAGGAGCTTCAGCTCATTAGAAAGGCTCCTTGGCAAAATTCCTCAGTAGAATCTTCTAGAGCTTCCGAAGAATGCTCGGCTGTTCTGCTCTCTGACACCCACAGACCTGCTCCCCGGGACACTGGTTGGAAATTCAGGGAACTTCCTGTAACAGATTCTAACGAGAAAGCAAGCACATGCAAGCCAAGCTGTCTAAATATTTGAGATAGATAGCATTGTCCTTCTCTTTTCTAGTTCGGAGTCTTTCCTTCTATGTTCTGGAGCGGTTTCTCGCCCTCAGGACTGTTGACATCTGAGCTGGACGGTTCTGGCCCGAGGACTGTGTTCAGCGGCCTCGCGGGCCTTACACACCGGACGCCAATAGGAGCAGTGTCTGCGCTGCTAGAGAACCACTGCTACGGAGCCACCTGTTCGGCAACTTTGTCATGAAAATCCAAACTCATTTCACCTTAGGAAATGTTTCCTAGGTACACAAATTGCATCTTAATGTCCTAACATTAGTGAAAATCTGGGTGTGTACCTGCCAGCAATTTTAGACATGGTTGTGATGGTTTTTTATTGGTTTTTTTTTTAATAACATGTATCAAGAACTTAGTGAGTACCAAACAATGCAATAAGCACTTTACATGCATTTTCTCATTTAATCTCCAACTCAAGTCTATAACAGCCCCATTTAACAGATGAATAAACAAAGGCTTAGAAAAATCTAGAGGCAAAGCTGAGAGTAAACAAACTACTTGATTCTGAAAGCCATGTTTTCAACCTCTAAGTGTGTGGCCTTCTTCCATCTGTTGAATAAGCAACTGATTGAAGTTATGCTTAGTCACCAGTCACGGGGCGAAGTCCAGGGGTTCAGAATACCATTTAATATTCTCTCTAGGTTATGTTCCCCATAGGGTGACCAACCTGTCCCAGTGTGTTTGGGCCTTTTCCGGTGTTAGCACTGAAAGCCCCTCATTCTGGGAAGCCCCTCGGTCCCTGGGAAGCCAGGACAGCTGTGGCTCTACTTCTGAATTACCAATCTGGCCCGGTACACAAGACAGCCCAGCACCAGAGCCCAAGACAGGATGGTGTTCGTGCAGTGACAAGCAAACATTGCCATCCTTGGGACATTTTTAAAGGGCAGAGTCATTGAGAGGGAGACTTAATCTCACAGAGACAAGGCCAGTGTCATAACCCCTGGTCTCCCGCATGAGAGGGGATGACTTGGTGGTTGGCTAGAGAGGGAGCAGCGTGCCAGTCCCCTTGCCTCGGGGCAGCCCCTGTCTGGGCTCAGGGTGAGCAGCTTGCAAACTGCCAGGAGTTTTATGCTGTGGGTGACCTAGGCTGGCTCCATCTCCTCCTTTAATCACGGGTCTGAGTATGGCGGCTCTCAGCTGGCTGCCCCACTCTGTGGAGTGGACTTGGCCTGTGTGCTTCCAGGAGCATCATGGGACCTTTGCTCCCTGCTGGTATTATTGACACGTCCACCCTGCAGATGAAGGAGTATGGCCAGCCTGTCCTTGGAGTTTTCGGATTCCGTGGGCAACCCTCTTGTTTCTGCAAGGCAGCCTATCAGGCAGGCTGGCTTTGGAGAAGAGGCCCCATGACTTCCAGTCCTCCTATTGCTCTCATGGGGCCTGCTCTTGCCTGGGAGGCTCAGCATGCATTCTCAGCTTGGCCAGAAAACAACCAAGAGTTGCAAGCAACGTATAAGCCTTCCCACACCCACTACATGCAGGCCCTTGCAAAGTCCCTGGAGGCATGGCCGGCCCTGAGAGACATGTCTAACCCTGAGGCCTGCAGTTGCAAAGTCCAAGGGTCTACCAAAAAAGGCAACGAAAATGCTGAAGACATGTACCTCTTCCCCGGTCGTAAAGAAAACCGATTATCCACTATGTTCCTGCACCATTTTTTAACCCCCTTCGGAGGACAGACAGAAAGCTAACTAGCTATTGTCATTTGCAAAGATGAAAATACATGTGCAAAGAATTGTTGTTAGTTTAAAGCAGAGGCTAGCAAACTTTCTCTGTCAAGGGCCAAATAGCAAATATTTTCAGCTTTTTGGGCCACAGAGTCTCCGTTACAACAACTCAACTGCCTTCGCAGCATGAAAGCAGTCACAGGCCATATGTAGATGCATGAATAAGTACCAGGTGCCACAAAATATTATGCATTTGACTTTCTTTTTCCCAACAATTTAGCTTCCAGGCAGTGTAAAAGCAGGCAGCAGGCTAGATTTGGCCCAAGGGCCATAGTTGGCCGAACCCTGGTTTAAAGAAAGGAATGTCTTAATCCCAACCAAATTGGGAGGGATCTTGGACATTAGCTCAAGGTAAGGATGAAGAGTCCAACCGAGAGGCTGGACTCAAGAAAGAAACAAGCACATGCGTATATTCCCACTGCACAAGAGGCTTGCACACAAAACACCTCATGCAGCTGGAGTGAGAAAATCAGGGTACTCGAGGTCAGCACACTTTGACGCTGCACCATAATAATCGGTGTCCACACGAATGGTTTTTCTCTTAGCTTGGGCGGGTGTGAACAAGCCACACACTCCGTTTCTGAGTGTATCGATCACTGGGACTGCTCTCCGAGCAGATGAATTGGTTTCTCCAGCAAAATCACGTGTACGCGCTTCTTCCTGAGAGTGTTGGGCTGGATCCGTAGAGGGAATCTCACATCCAATCCCTGCTGTCCAGGGCAAGGGGTGGGGGTTACGGCTCACAGTAGAGGCGGCCCAGGTAGACAGCAGGCGGCAGTAACAGAATGCAGATGCCACGCCACTACCAGAAGTCGTATTTGATGCGCCGCTGAACATCCGCAGACGCCCGTGAGCATTCCGCGCCAGTGCCGTTCCCACTCACGCAAGCAGCAGCCAGAATCCTCTGAAAGCACCAGGAAGGAAAAGGGGAAAATGTAGTGTTCAAGTCTGCTGTGACGATCGGAGCTGCCCTTTAAAGCAAGGTGAAATGTGTACAACAGGGAATTCGCAGATGTAATTCGACTTGCTTCTTGTCCAGAACTGAAGCAAGTAGGAAATGAAATATATCTCTGTTTTCCTTCTATATCTGTGGTGCTGTATGAGATGTTTCCAACATGAAGAAGCACTCTAATAATACCAGTATATTAATACAATAATATAATTCATGTTAATTAACTCTGACCTGTGTCGGCCTCGCCAGGCCCCACGAGCAGTGCCTGAACTGTGTTAGCCGGCTCAGCCCTCAGAGCTCTGAGAGACAAACACTTCTAAGCCCCATCTTACAGAGAGAAGCCTCCAGCTCAGAGGTCAGCTAACTCACCTGAGGTCTCACAGCTAGAGGCTGAGCCCGGATTCAAACCTGGGGTGCCAGTCCAAGAGATCAGACACCTGTAATCTATGCTAATTCATCAGAGAGTGGATTCGATGTAGGAGATTGTTGGTGCTAAGTACATTTCATTTTCCCTTAATACATAAAAAATAGTAATAAGTATTTACGATGACTCTCAGTTAACCAGGATATTCCATCAGCTGCAGCTGCCCAGGTACCAACCCTCCATCCATTCATGGGGCAACCTTCATTGAACCCCATTTCTCAGCCCTGGGGAAACAGGAAGACGGTCATTTATCCTCAAGGACATCCCATTCAGAAGAGGAGCAGACAGAAAAGCAATTCCAACACAGTATGTTACTGGGGGGTAAATGGTATAAGTGTAAGGAAAGAAAAGCTAATCCAACCCAGAGAAGTGTCAAGGAAAGCAAAAGACAAGGGTGACATTTGAACGATTATTGAAGAACAAGTAACAGTTTCCCAGAGAGAGAAGGTGAGAAGGACGGTCCCAGGCAGAGGGGCCAGGTGTGAAAAGTGTGGCCACTTTCCACATCCCCCGGGGTGTGGCTGGAACACAGGATGTCCGTGGGGGTGTCACCAGGATGCAGAGGGAGGTGGAGCCACGTTGAAAGGCTATCTTGTCATATTAGGACTTGGACTTTATCCAGAAGGTTATTAGGAGCCACTGGAAGATTTAAAACAGGGTGAAGTTCCGGGCCAGGTTTGCATTTGGAATCGATAAATCTCGCTGCTGGCAGGGCAGGGGGAACAGGACAGGAAGAGCTGTGCGTAGAGGCGGGGAGCTACAGAAGCAGTGTTCCAGCTGAAAAGTAACAAAGCACTGATTTAAGGCTAGTTCATCAGTGGAGATGAAGAGAAATAAACGCATTCGAGAAATAGGTTGAGAAATTAACTGAAGAAATATACATACATCGTGGGTGGAAAATGTGAATAGCCTATCTAACAAACCCAACATCTACCGATGGAGCTAAGGATGAACATGTGACCTCAAGACGGTCAACTCCTTGGCCAGCCAAGGACTTATGTGACCTGGCTCAGGGAGGAGCCAGGCTGATCAGATTGTGTCCTTAGAGACAAGACTTTCAAGCTGGAAGTCGCAGAGTGGGCTCGTGTTGGGCTAGTCACCGTGTTGGGTCACCAGCAACAGAAGGCAAAGGAAACCCTGGGGTTGGGGCTGCAGCAACGTCAGGAGAACAACGACAGGTGAGGCTGTGTGGCCTTCAAGAGCTGGGAACAGCGTGACGCATTGCTGGGTTCCAGACAGCTCCCAGTCCCTGTGCCCAGGAAGCCTGGGTTTCCTCTCTTCTTGGTCCTCTTGGTATCACCGCCCCTCGCAATCAACTCCCATTTTTACCTGGTCTAACTTGAGCTCATTTCTGTCTTTTGCATCTGCAAAATCTTAATTAGAACCAGTCCTTCAAAAAACAATCAAAAAAGGAAAACACCCCAATAGAAAAACAGACAAAAGACATGAACAAGCAATTCACAAAAGAATACAACTAGCCAATTAACATAAAAAAAAGTTCATCCTCACCTATAATCCAGGAAATGGAATTTGGCAAAGATTTGGAAACTCACAATAACTGGGAAAATGTTATTCGTTAATTGTGGAAATGTAATTTAGTATTCCTTTCTCAAGAGGAATAAAGCCTTAAGATTTTTTATATCCTTTGAACCATAGAATCCACTTCTGAAAATTTATCCTAGGAAAATAATATATCGGTTCTAAATTGATAGTATTTATGAGACAAACCTGAGCTAAGAAAATATAAATATTTAAATACTGAAAGAGGATTTTTATTGCAGAGATTGCTTGTGGAAGCTAAAATTCAGAAACAATATATTCACAAATAAGAAATTGGTTAAATTAATTATAGGATGAATAGATTGATAGATAGAACTCTTATGCTGCCATTAAAATAATGTTTAAGAAAAATACTAAATAAACTGGATGTTGATATTATTTTTAGGCAAAAAAATATATATATATACACACACATACAAAAACACATATAAATATATAAAATATGACCCTCATTTTTGTAAAATAAAACTCAAGAATATATATATATATTGTATACATATGTATTACATGGAATACACCCATACACCACATATATCACACACACACACACACACACACACACACACACAGAGGCATGACTCACTTAACAACACGATCTGAGAAATTCATCCTTAGATGATTTCCTCCTGTGCGAACATCATAGAGTGCACTTACTGCACACCTGGGCTACATGGTGGAGCCTGTTGCTCCCAGGCATGTTACTATACTGAATTCCGTGGACAGCTGTAATACAATGCTAAGTATTTGTGTATCTAAACATAGAAAAGGTACAATAAAAATTATGGTATAATAATCTTTTGGGACCACCATCAATATGCAGTTTATCATTGACCAAAACATCATTATGTGATGTATGACTATATATATATATATCACTATATATATTATTAAGACTATATATATGATGTGCACATTTTGATACGCACATCATATATGCCATATACATAGACGTGTGTGTACATAAAACCCTGCAATCACGCACCACATAATGATGTTTCAGTCGACAACAGCCTGCATATACCACCGTGGTCCATGATATATAAAGGAGCTGGAAGATTCCTATTGCCCGGTGACATGGTCACATCACAGTGCAACGCATTATTCACATGCGTGGGGTAACGCTGGCGTCAAGAAACCTGCGTGGCCAGTTGTGTGAAAGTCTAGCACATACAGTTATATACAGGACATAGTACTTGATAATGATAATAAACTGCCTTAGTGCTTTATGTTTTTACTATATTATACTTTTTATCGTTACTTTGAAGTGTCCTCCTTTTACTTATTAAGAAAACAGATAACCATAAAACAGCCTCAGGCAGGTCCTTCAGGAGGTTTCCAGAAGAAGGCACTGTCCTCATAGCAGATGATGCTCCCTGCGTGTCATTGCCCACGACGACCTTCCAGTGGGACAGGAATGGAGGCGGAGAGCAGTGACGTTGGTGGTCCTGACCCTGTGCAGGCCGAGGCTAATGGTGCATTCGTGTCTTAGTTTTTAAAAAAAGTTTAAGAAGTTAAAAAAAAAATTTAAATAGAAAAACGCTTACAGAATCAGGATATAAAGAATGAAAATAATTTTATACAGCGGTATGATGTATGTTTTAAGCTAATGATATTACGAAAGTATCAAAAAGTTAAAAAAATTAAAAAGTCTATAAAGTTAAAAACTTACAGTAAGCTAAGTTTATCATCGAAGAAAGAAAAATGGTTTTTATAACTTTAGCGTTTAAAGTCGGCAGCAGTGCGCAGCAACGCCCCAGCCCTCCACTGGCTCGCCCTGTGCCGCCGACCCACGCTGGGCGACATCCGTCCTGTGAGCCCCGTCACAGCAAGCGCTCAGCAAACGCTCGCTGGCGTCGGTCAGCTTGCACGCGCCTTGCACACCCTTTTTTCATTTGGTTCACTGATATGTCCTAAGCACTTGGAGCAAGGTTGGTACCTAGTGGATACACAATAAACATTTGTTGAAAAACCAGCTGTGATATGACTAAGGAAAACATAGTCAGGACTCCTAGGAGTGGCTGGGAAGACAGCCCACTCACCACAACTTTTCCTGTTTGGAAAAACTCTGAAAACACCTTCAGGGCCAGTCGTCTTTCTTCTTAGCAGACACGGATGAGAACAAATGTCTACCTTCCAGTTCCATTAGAGGCGCTGCCGCCACCTCCTCCCTATCTCCAGAAACCCTTGGATTTGAGGTTTCCACTTCTGTAAAGCCCTCGTGGGGTGATCCGGACACCGTCCGCAGACAGCGCCCCTCCGTGTCGTGATGAGGGAGCAGACCCGAGGGTGTTCAGCTCGCTGCCCGGGAAGAGGCGCGTGGTAGAGGGGTCCCCCATCACCCTGCACCGCACTTCATGATTTCTCAAGATGGAAAGCAGCTCTCCAGTGATTTTTTTAATGGAACACAAAAACTGTTCTTTATCAAGATCTAGCAGGGCAGCCATGTGCTTTTCATAAAGCTGATTACAGAGACCAGATGAAAGAAGTTGATGGTGTCAAACTGCATTTCAAAGTCCCTCGGTGTTCCAGGATGGGGAAATGTTTTTTATTATATTCGTTAAAAGTTCACCACCACCTGATAAAAATCTTGAGAAAGGGCATGCGTGTTGCTAAATTAGCTCTGAAAGGGGACAACTTAAAGTAAAATAAATCTGAGTTAAACATGAGCTCAAGTTACCTGCCTCAGACTTCCAGAAAGGACGATTACAAGGGAGCATTTGAAAGGGGCTCATTTAGCCAACCAACGTAGCACCCCAAGGACAGCAAAGGGCCGGCAGTCTTTCCACAGTTATAATAACCAGGACATATTTGCTTTTGTACTTCATAGCACAAGCTGTAAAGGCCTTTCACATTGTCTTATGAATTGCAAACCCTCTCGTAGATTTTTAAACCCTAACTAGTCATTTTTTACCGTTACTATATTAATCCGTCATTTATTCATTCAACAAACACAAACTGAGGGACAGGCCTCTGTTTCAGGTCAGGCATACAAAAGACTCAGGGTCTGTCTTATGAAACAAGGCCTGTTACAGAGGAATAAAAACAAAACAAAACAGATAGTTTAGAAAAGTCCAAAAAATTTTTTAAAAATCATCATCCAGAACTTCCCTCAGAGATAACAACTATTAATGTTTGGATGAAGATTCTTTCCAACATTTTCTATACAGAAGGCAAATGAGTGATTACAAAAATTAAATATTCTGCATCATATTAAAGAGCCTATTTTTCCATGAAATACTATTTGTTTTATTTCATTAAACATTTATCTATAAGAACATTTTTAATAGCTTAATGTCTCAAATTATTTTCCAGCATTTTCATTTATCTATCAGTTAAGAATTGTTTCTTTTCAACTACTGTGGTGCTGGAAGCTTCATTAGGCTACAGAGAAACCAGGAAGAAGAGACCTGGGGACCTCACAGACTCTTCAGGGAAGGAGGGAATACCCTACCTTGGCTCACAAGAAAGAAGGGAAAAGGTTAATTCCTGCATAAAGTTGTTCGGGGTGTCCCAGAGGTTTGACAAAGTGTCGGATAAAGTTTGCTTGGGGCAACTGGGGAAGATTTCAATTTACAGGTGAGTTCAGGTTGACGGGAGTAGAAATTTTTTTCAAGCCAGAAAAAAATAAGAAATTGTAGAGGATAGAATATTTTTTCTTTCCTCCTCTACCTCATCCTCTGTCCAGCAACCCTAAACAGTTCTATACCTTCAACCCCAGCACGTTTGCTGATTCTGTGCCCTCAAATTGAAACACCTGATGCCCTCATCCATCGCTGTCAAACTCCTCCTGTTTTTCCCACTTCCTGCAACAAGATGTCTCTGACCCTTTTCCTGCGGCACCCAGGAAGGATTCAAAATGACTCATGTAACTTCCACTCTGAAGAAACAGATAAACACAAAGAGAACCACATGGGAAAAGTTTGTAGAGTGCACTAAAAATAAAGCATTGAAAAACTAATGAACCCCCAGAGAGAGAGCATAAAGTCGTCAATGATGAGCACGACTGGATGTTTCCAGCCAAGACAAATACTGTTTCATCATGACGTCAAGTGTTAGCGAAAGGAAGCAATTGCGGAAATGTCTGAGTCCACGGTAGTTGCTCTCGAAGACGTTTCACCCAACACAGGTAAGCTCTGCGGCCCCCACCCAACAGCAAAGCCGCCTGGAGGGAGGAAGGTGACGCAACGCTGGAGGGACTTCCCCGGGAGGCTCCTGCATGGCCACTCCCTGCGGAGAACTACAGCTCTGTGCTACAGAAACAATGAGGAGCGGAAGTGTGGTTGGTGCTCCAGTAAGTCAAGGTCTGGTAATAACGTAAAGGCTGCAGAAGCACTTTCTGCTGCATGTCTGGATGCTGAAAAGAAACCCAGGATGTTTTGCTGCCAAATGCTCTATTAATGGAAGAGAAACAGCCTGAATGTCCACTGATGGAAGATGCATTAACAAAATGGGATGTGTACATATGATGGAACGCTCTTCAGTCATAAAAAGGAAGGAGATTCCGACACAATACACCATGGATGTACCTTGAAAACATTATGCTAAGTAAGTCAGTCAACACCAAAGGATAAATATTACATGATTCCACTTTATATTTTAAAAGGTACCTAGAATATTCAGATTCACAGAAACAAGAAGAAGAATGTTGGTTTCCAGGGCTGGGGAAGGGTCGATGGGTAATTAGTGTTTCATGGGAACAGAGTTTCAGTTTGGGAAGATGAAAACATGCTTGAGATAAAAAAGTTCTGGAGATGGACGTTGGTGATAGATATAGAACAACGTGAATATATTTAATGGCACTGGACTGTACACTTAAAATATACATAATATATAACTTTTATGTTATGTATATTTTAACACAATAAAAACAACATGTCTATCCAAAAAAAAAATAGCCAAAGGGGAAGAGGCATTGTTGAGCACTTCCAGCTCTCCAGAGAACAGATAAACTCAGTGCCTGAAGTACCAAGAGTAGAATACCAAGAGTGGAGTACCAAGAGTGCAGTACCAAGAGTGGGGTACCACAGGCTCACAAGAATCTGCATGATGCCCAAGAGAAGGCTCTGCTCATCCAAGAAGACCTCCAACATACAGATCATTCAGAGGAGTGAAAGGCAAGAGCTCTGATGACTAAGTGAACATCAATTCTTCTTAAAAGCATTTTAGAAATAGAATTTTATGCATAGTTTTGATTTTTTTCCAGAGAAATTATCATAAGCTTTGAGTTCCCTTGAGAGCTATAATGGGTCTGAAATGTTTTCTGACTGAAACATGGTAAAATACCATCACCTAGCAATAGAGGTTCTGAAAAAATCAAGGCAAATTGGTGATACTTTATAGAGATCTTTCTAAAATATATTGTGCATTTGGAAAATAGAAGAACAGGGAACATGTTTCAGTGCATTTTGTACGAGGCCATCATTATCCTGATGACTAAACCAAAGACAACACAAGAAAACTACAAACTAATATCATTCATGAACAGCAATGTAAAAATACTCAACAAAATATTATCAAATCAAATCCAGCAATATATAAAATAACTTATACACCTTAGTCAAGTGGAGTTTATGCCGATAATACAGGACTGGTCCAATATTTTAAAGCCAACCAGCATAATCCACCATATTAAATGTATAAAGAAGGAAACGACATGATCATATGAATTGATGTAATAAAAAGCATTTGACAAAATTCTACATCCATTCATGATTTAAAAAAAAAAAACTTCCAGAAAGCTAGAAGTAGAGGGACTTCAGCCTAATAAATGGCAGCTAGAAAAATATCTCCATCAAACATCATTTAATGATGAATGACTGAATATTCCCCCTAAGATTGTGAACGAGGCAAAATGTCCACTCCCACCACTCCTCTTCAACATTGTACTGGAAGCCTCTGCCACTGCAATAAGGCAAGAAAATGAAATAAAAATATTATGGACCTAATGTTTGTGTTTCCCCAAACTTCATATGTTGAAGCCTTCACCCCTAATGTGCCCATATTTGGAGATGAGGCCTCTATAGAAATAATTAAGGTTAATGAGTTCATAAGGCTGGGGCCAGGATTCAGCAGGATTGATACCCTGACAAGGAGAGACACAGAGAAGGCAGCCATCTGCAACTCAGGGAAAGAGGCTTCGCCAGACACCAACCCTGCTGGCATCTTGGTCTAGGACTTTCCAGCCTCTAGAACTGTGAGAAAATCAATTTCTACTGTTCAAGCCACCTAGTCTGTGGTATTTTGTTATAGTATTTCAAGACAACTAATACGACAGGTAATACGGATTGAAATGGAAGAAATAAAAATGTATCTATCCACAGGCAACACAATTGTCTGCAAAGAAAATTCCAAGGATTATAGGCCCATTTAATGTCATATATAAAAAGCTGTACACCAATCAGCTTTCTAAGTCAACTCTGTCTTTTTGTAGTTTGCCCAAATGTAAATGATGCCATTTGCTCATCCCCAGAGATACTGCCAGTATAGACAAGATATCCGTTTGGTGCAACTATGGGTATAAATGGGACCTCACATATCTGGCTGTGCAAATCTCTGACTTGCATTTTTCTGGATACTTGAGGTTTACAAAATCCAACAGTCCTACAATTGAAATCTTGTTGTATGTGCTGACAATTAATCCCAGGTATAATTCTCAGAGGTTTATAAAATACACATAATAAATATGTTTTATTATGAAACCATTACTATTCAATCTATGTCTTAAAGATTTTGCTTCTGTCTGTAATTCAAAAGGTCAGTGAACTAATAGATACTTGGGTGACACTCAGAGACCTGTTTGTAGACATGCTGGATATTGACTGGCACTTAACGCACAGTGGGACTCCTAGCAGGTGCCTGCAATGGAGTGACAGTTGTTAAACTTCTGCTGAAACTTTCATTTATAGCCAGAGCTTCTTTACTCCTTCTTGAAAACTTCAATGCAGCCGAAGCCCAAGAGGCCATTTTCCTTGGTTTCACAGTCTGCTGGCAGCAGCCCTCTTCAGGAAGACTCTGGCGAGTGTGCACTGTATGTTCAGGGGCAATTAAGTTGCTAATAGTCAGCTACTTCCAAAGTCGCCTGCTGCAGATGATGATATATTATGGAGCATCTGATGCCAGCAATGTAGCGGGAAAAGTGGGCTATGTTTTTGCTCAACTCTTACTAATAAAAGAATCCAGTGTGTCTTAAATGAAGAGCCCAGGTTTGTACTAAGTGCTCTACCTCGAACCTACGGTACAGTTAGGCGTTGCCGAGTGAACCAGCCTGTGATGCTCACGGGAAAAGAGAAGAGATCAATGTATTTCTTCCCATTTAGTGGCATCAAACACTCTGCCTCTTTCCCTACAAATTTCTTCTGAAACACTTCAGCAAGATAAGATGCTCTCACTACCCCAGATAGAAATGTTTTAGCTCTTAGTCCTTTCTTCCAGAATACTAATTCTGTGCTCAACTGGTGCTTTATTACAGATAAGAGAATAATTCAAAATTAAAAGACGTGAAATGAAGCTCTTCTCAGGTATCACTTAGGCCGTCTGATGGAAACAATACTCTTATCCAATGGGATTTTTTAATAATAAAATGGACACAAACATTTGTTCAAAGTTCTGATAGCCTGATTTTACCTCA
Organism: Avahi laniger; assembly: GCA_963575035.1. Classification (NCBI taxonomy): domain Eukaryota; kingdom Metazoa; phylum Chordata; class Mammalia; order Primates; family Indriidae; genus Avahi; species Avahi laniger. The sequence goes on along the minus strand of CAUYSK010055127.1, from coordinate 88,672 downwards.
TTTTCCAAATAGCATTTAATGTGCAATGTAAATAGCTTTTCAGACTCCTAAAGCTGCCTTTTCAGGACAGAAGGTTTCTAGAGCTCGCTTTCTCTGTTCTTGGCTAAAATCTAGCCGCCCGCCGGGCTCCCCTCGGGACTCTGGGCCTCCCCCCTGGCCAGCAAACACATTGCCGCCAGCACTGACCGGAGAGCAGCGGGCAGGCCTCCTGCAGCAGCTTGGCTTGGGTGCTTAGCAGGACTTTTCATCCCTTTTGGTTTTGGTGAGTGGTCGTTAGGACAAATTCAAAGAGAGCTTTTGTCATTAGATGCTTACAAGGGACTCCAGTGAGGGTAGCTAAATGGATTAAACACAAGAAGCAGCAAATGTCACCGAGGCTGGCAAAAATGTCAAGAAGGCACTTGTTTCTGGCGACCCTCCTCTTCACTCCCCAGTGCCGCCTCCATCAAACTCGTCCCTAAAGCACCTATCGTTGAATCCCATTTGTACAGCAGGCACAAAATAGGCAAAAGGAGTCCACCGGTGGAGAATCAGGCACTTTAAACCAGCAGTTGAAATGTGGAACAAAAGGCTTTTTCCTACAAAGACATTTCCAGAATCTTCCCACACACGAAGCATCCACTTCACTCACCCCCCACCCCAGAGCAACTGAACTGCACTGAGAGGAGCAAGCCTGCTGTCTCCCCCAGGGCCAGCCCAGTTACGGGGGCAGATCGCAAGGGGCCGTCCTTCGACCTGCAGCAGAAATGCGGGCTGTGAAGCAGATTTCTTTTGTCCTCCAATATTATGCAAATAAGCAAATCAAATTAAGTACCTGAGATTTTTTTTTTAATTAAGGGTTTTGATTAGACACGGATCTGTTGTAGGCAGAAGAAGGAATTTTATTCCAAAACCCCAGACACCTCGGCTTTTCTGCAGGTCTTCAATCAGGGCAGATCTCCCAGAATTGCAGGGGGCTCATCTTTTGATTTCCAGGTGGGTGGGCACCCGGGACACAGTGGTAAGAATCGAGCCCGAGAATAGCAGAAAGAGAGAGCAACGTTCTTTCACTTCGTTAGAAATCAAACTCAGCTGCTCAGCTCCTGACTTTTTTTGTGTGCAGCATAAAAGGAAACAAGCTATAGTCCATATTTACCCACAAGAGGTCCACTGAGTCTCGTAAACCAGAACTTGAACGTTGCAAGCCCTTATAGCACCCACCATGACTGGAAAGCAGAGATCACAGAATTGAGGGATTTTATAGTTGGAGGGTGTAGGAACCACTGGGTGTGACCGTCTCATCAGGAGGCATCTCCACCTGCTACCCCATGCAAAGGGGTTTTGTTCCTGCAGGAGGACAGAGGCCCCAAGGGGGAAGTGCAGGTGGATCAGGCACAGGGGCCAAAATAATTCCTTCAAATAGCAAAAGCCAGCTTTCGTCTGGCGTGTGCCGGGCACCGGGCTAAGCACCTCGCCTGCATCATCATCTCATCTGATTTTCACACAACCCTGTGACGCCAGTTGGAACCCTCAATTCACCCCATTCTACAGGTGGAGAAACTGAGGTCCAGAGAGCGTCTGGAACAGGATCAGTAAGAAGCCTGGATTCAAACCCAAGGCTAGAACACTGCCTGGTGCGTGGCAGGAATGCAGTAAGTATCCTTGAGTGAACAGGTGAATGAAATGTGGAGGAGAATGCAGCTGAGACTGCAGCCAAGAATGCAGACTTTGAGCCACCATCTTAGCGATGACGATTAGGCAACGCAAGTGCGTATTCCAAGGTGAGACACTGTGATGTGGGAGAAAGAGGATGGAAACCTGGATCGTAGTCATGGTTTTGCCACGCCAGTCACATGATCTTAGACAAGTCTATGCCATCCAATTCCCTCTTCTCACAGCAATTGAAGCTTTGCTTTGGACAGTCCTAGTTGGGACATAGGGTCCTGGATTTTGGCCAAGTGAGTCACGTGGAGCCACTTCTGATGGCCAGGTGGAGCTAAGAATGCATTGCTAAAAACAGCATCTCTAGTAAGTGCCAAATCAGAACCAAGACCATCCAGACTCAGGTCACTGTCTGGAAGAAGGCTCGACAGATCAGGCACAGAGCCCAGCGGAACTTCTGGGGGCCGAGGGGCAGACTCACCATCTGGTCCCCACCCCTGACACCAGCAACAGTAGATACTGGATGTAAAATTGCAACCTTGTTCTCATCCCACTCAGAGGGACATTGATTGACACCATTCCATTCTTTATCTGATCGAAAAGTGCAGATTCAAACGTGAAAGAAATACAAGTGGGTGATAGATACATCGAAAGATGGTCAGCCTTCCTAATAATCAACTAAAGACAAATTAATAATGAGATACCATTTTCACCTACCAAACTGACTTAAGATCAAAAAGACAGATAAAGCCCAGTATTGATCAGAGCTCATGAAAAAGGAGATGCTTCTATATTGCTGGTGGGAATACAAAATGGCACAGCCCCTGAGATGGCAACTTGGCAACATCTGATACAAGCCTTAGCCATATCCACGACTCTGAACAAACAACTGGAAACACACAGTAAAGGAATAACTGAATCAAGATGTTCACCACAGTGTTGTTTACAGAAGTGAAAAATAGAAACAAACTAAATATTCAACAACAGAAGTATAGATAAATATAGTAGAATATTACATTATCGTTAAGGACAAAAATATACAGTTTTGTTTATTTGCATAGAGACATATCTAGGACTTTTGTTAAACAAATAAAAAACACAACCAAACAGCATAAGAGAGCTACCTGGGCAGACATCCAGAAATGCTGTCGGTTACACCACAAACCATTACCAGCAGTCAGCCCCGGGTGATAACACCATGGCTGATTTTCACTTCTTTACATTTTCAGATATTGCCTGACAATTCTCATAATCATGTATTAATTTTATACTCATTGAAAATTCAAACCAATGAAATTATTTTAATTTCGTAAAACAAAGATACGGTGAGTGAGAGCAGCTACTGCCTTCCTAGAAGATGAACATGTGCAGCCTCTGAATTACCAGAGGAAATTTTTTTTTAAATTAACAAAAGATATCACCAGGTAAAAATGGAAATGGGAAAATTTTAAAATGAAATAAAATATATATTAAGAGGGAACAACAAAGCACAATACAAGGAGATGTAAATATAAGCGATTTATAAGCTGAAAATATAAAATAAGGTAGTAGGAATAGCATATCAGATCACCCAGCCTTTACTCTGGCCTTACTGTATGTTAGAGGATGTTACCAGGTGACAGTGATTAAGGCCACATGCACTGGTACAGGGAAAGACAGAGCGATAGGTAACAGAATATAGAGCGCTGACAATCCAAGAACTTATGGGAATTCAGAAAAGAAAAGGAAAAAAATTAATTTATATCCCTGGCTATTACTCTACACCCAAATAAATTCCACAGGAGCTAAAGCTGTAAAAAGTAAATCCTTATGTTATTAAAAGAAAACATAAGTAAATATTTTTCTAATCTTGGAGTGGAGAATGTCTTTTAAATCATAATGCCAAGGTAGCAACCATAAAGGAAAAGATGAATAACTTTTTCTATAAAACATTAAGACATTTTTTAAAAAAACATTATATAGAAAAACATGCTTTAAACAAAGATAAAAGACAAAAATGGAAAAACATTCAAAATATAACTGACAAACAATAGTTTTACCCTCAAAATATAAAAAGCTCAATAATCTAATTATTGATGTAAAAGTCACTTCACTATATACTAGTCAAAAGATACCAAAAGAGTAAAATCTTGTTGGATTCCAGTTTTTGAAAAACACATATACTTAAATATGTATAAGTAGAAAATTAGCCAAGAAAAGTACCAATGGCCAATAAACATGAAAAGACAAAATTGAAGAAATGTAAGTTTGAATGATGAGATGACGGACTTTGGCCTCTCAAACTGGTAACAGGAAACAGACTAAAGTCTATTGATAATGGACTTCAGATAAATGCACCTGGGTCCCAGCGCAGCTTTGCCTCTTGCTAAATATGCTATAGATTACAAATGATCTCATTATCTTCATTCAGTCCCATTACTTAACTACTCTAAACAAACCTATTTCCTCTATAAAATGGGAATCAAAGCAGAATTTGTACCTTCATGTGTGAATGTATTTGTTACCTATTGCTGCTGTAACAAGCACCACAAACTTAGTGTCTTATAACAACACGGATTTGTTATCTTACAATTCTGAGTGCCGGCAGCGCAAAATCAGTCTTACTGGGTTCAAATGAAGGTGTCAGCAGGCTGTCCTCCCTCTGGAGGCTCGTTCCTGAGTCTCGGGGGGAGAATATGTTTCCTGGTCTTCCCAGTTTCTTAGCCTTTCCCCATCTTCAAAGCCAGCAGCACAGCACCTTTCTGTCTCTCTGTCTCCCCTTCCATCTTTTAAGAATCCTTGTGATAACATCGGGCCCAGCTAGAGGATCCAGGATAATCTTCCTCTCTCAAGATCCTTAACTTAATCACATCTGCGAAGTCCCTTTTCCTATGTAAGGTAACATATATACTCACAGCTTGGGGGTATTATCATGTGGGCATCTTTGGGAGGGGGCATCATTCTGTCTACCACAGAGAACCAAAGAGTCAATGCTTAAAAAGCACCAAACTCAGAGCTCGGCAAACAGGAGCGCTTACAGAGTGTTAGCTATTATTATGTGTTAGCAGTGACCAAAGAAATGTCTATCTGGGGCTGACGGGGATGGGGAAAGCACCATCTTCTGCACAGCTGGGGGAGGAGAGCAAATGAGACAAGCAATGAGCAGAGGTGCAGCTGCTGGGGCTACACGTCTTCCAGCTGAGCCTCCCCAGGTGCGTGTGCGGGCCCCACTCAGCACGCGTGGACATTCCTTGAGCCCTGTCTAGAATAGCAAACGGTGTTCGTGAAGACACCCTAGGATGTCCACATCAAGCAACACAGTACCCCCATCTGAAATTATGACATCGATATCTAATTATTGATGTAGAAGTCGCTTCACTATATACTAGTCAAAAGATACCAAAAGAGTAAAATCTTGTTGGATTCCAGTTTTTGAAAAACACATATACGTGTGCATCTGTGTGTCTTAGTCCACTCATGTTGCTATGAAAGAATACCTGAGGCTGGGTAATTCATCAAGAAAGGAGGTTTATTTGGTTCCAGTTCTGCGGGCTGCATGGTACCAGCGCCTGCTCTGGTGAGGCTTGGGCTGCTTGTGCTCAGGGCAGGAGGGGAAGGGAGCCGGCGTGAGCAGAGGTCGCACGGCCAGAAAGGAGGCAGGAGAGAGAGGTGGGGAGAGAGGGGGAAAGTGCCAGGCTGTTTTTGTCAGTCAGCTCTCAGTGAGCAAGAACTCACTGGTCCCCTACCCCAGGGAGGGTGTTAATTTATTCATGAGGGCCCCGCCCCTGACCCAAACACCTCCCACTAAGCTCCCACCTCCAGCACTGGGGACCACATTTCAGCATGAGACCTGGAGGGTCAAACATCCAAAGCACAGCACTGTGGGTAGGTAAGTGTGAGTCTGCACAGAAAAAGGAAGGAAGGCTGTGCTCCAAGGGTCACCACGTGGGCTGCTGGGTGGGAGGACTCCAGGTGATCCCGACTGTTGTGTGTTTCCCACAGCCCCGAATCTTTCGCACAGTGGAAAGGTTTCCCTGGTTTGGGGGACGACAGGTTTTCTCTTCTTGGTGACCACCAATGACAACACAGAGGAAGAAACAGGAGGCAGATGAGAGCCAAGAGGCCAGGGGATCCCCGAACCTCCAACTTCTCTGCAACAGGTTCTACATATACAGAATATTTCCCTTCCCAACCCTCACGGGGTAGTTGTTAGGGCAAGATAAGTAAAGCACAAGATAACACAAAAATTTAAAAATCTAGACAAATTCCAGAAATGATTCCTCTTGGGATCGGACCACAAGGTGAGCCACACAGCCCAGCTCCTCCCCACCTTGTGGGTGCTCATACCTGGGACCCTCACACACAGGCCCCCCCCCCGCTGCCTCCTTGCCTGGCTAGACCCCACTGCATCTGCAACTGAAAAGTTTAAATATTGCTTCCCGGATCCAGCCGACTAATCATGAGCTATCACAGCACCCTGCGTGTCTGTCTGTGTTTTCAAGCCAGTGCCCAATGTAGGAGATGAGAGGTTAATCCCATAAGGGAAACATCTCAGCATTTTCCTGCTCAAGGGGCAGCGGAGCTAGAGTATTTGTACATCAGCTCTTACAGTCCTTGGTCGAGATGGGTGGGGCGTTCATCCCAGGCACTGGAGGGCTGCCACACCTGCTGTGGCCAGGGGGGCTTCCCACAGGTAGGGGAAGAGGCAGGAAAGGAAAAGCCCTTGCGCACAGAGAGGCAGGTACCGGTAGCTGAAGTTGGGCACCCTGAAAGTTTCGAGGGATCTGGGCGAGGCACTACTAAATAGCAGTTAAATTCGTAATGACACAGGCATTTGGGTGCGTATTTGTCTGATGTCAGTGTGCCTCGTTACACTGTACACTCCACGAGGGCAGGAGTTACAGCTGCAACTCCAGTGCCCAATGCAGTGTCTGATGCAACTAATATTTTTTCAACGAATGAATATGTAAATCAATGAATGAGTGAATGCCCCAGGTAAGTTTTTACCTAAACAATGCATGATACCAATCAGATAGTATGTTGGAATTTCAGAAAAGACTTGAATTATTATTCAACTTGATTTCAACTTGTATTATTACCTTGCATTATTCAACTTGCAACCACTAAGACCTCTTGATTCTTGCCTTCTCATCAATGGTGTAGTTTTGTCCAAGTCACATAGCAGCTTCAAGTTCTAGAATTTAAAATAGATGCAACTGATCAAGTAGGATATCTGCCAGTGGGGGTTCTAGGATGTTCCCACACAGCGGGGGCTGGCAAACTGCTATGGTCTGCAAGCCAGATCCAACCCTCGAGCAAAGAAAGGATTTTGCATTTCTAAATGGTAGAGGAAAGTAAGATCATTTCATCACACATAAAAATTGTATTAAATTCAAACTTCAGTCTCCATAAATAAAGTATGATTAAAACACAGCCATCCCCATTTGTGTGTGAATTGTGCAGGGCTGCTTTTGAACTACAACAGCAGAACTATGTGTTTGCAACAGAAGGTATGGCCCTGCAAATGCCCACAGTGTTTACTCTCTGGCCCTTGCAGAAGTTTGTCTGGCAGCCAGGCACACAACGGGCAGACGATATGCCTTCAAGGCGTTTGGTCCCCACCGGCTGGAGAAACAACCTTCCATCCAACCCCAACCCAGACTCCCAGGAAAATCGCCTTCCCATCTGCCCCAAGTGATGCCTGTCTTCTGTGGCCACAAGACTATCACAGGTAGTAGTCTCTTCCCTCTCCTCTCTGCACCATTCCTGCACCTCCATATATTTCACTGACCAGGAAGACTCACCCTTCTTTCGGACCAACTCACTGCATCCGAATCTCTTGATTCAATGCGCTCTAATCCACAGGCAAAACACAAAGCAGAAAACAGCACCAAACATGCCTGGCCACACACAGAGCTCTTATGAGATACATTTCCCATGAATATTGCTTAATCTAATAATTTTCCCTGTTTTAATACCATCAATTTCCCTCCTGATCAGTGCTACCCATCAGGAAGTATCTTCAGGTAATTAACATTTTTACATTTTTAATTATGAAATCTTTCCTGAGCTGGCAGGGTGTCAGAGATTGGAAGCGTCAAGCATCAACGGTGCTATGATCTAAGGGTTGCTGGAGAAAATCAACGCGGGTGTGAATTCGGGCCACTCGCTGTGCCAGCACCCTGGTCTAAAACAGAGCTGGACATCGGAGCAAAATAAAGGGCTTTGCATGGGAAGTTGTGCTGCAGCAACTTTGCTCTAAAACTTTGGTCCCAACAGCAAATGTAACTTTCATAATGAGACATCAGTGTTTGATCTTTAAGGGGACAGAGCAAACCCACTCCAAGTGGCAAAAGCGCAGGGCTGGGAGCCAGCACAGACCCCTCCTGATGGCCCCTTCGGTTCACCGTCCAGCCTCTCGCTGCACCTTTGCAGTCACATTAAGTGTTTCCCTCCCTCAGCTCCGCCTTTTGCTTCCCTCACAGCCCTCTTTATTCCTCATTCTATTTCAAAAATTCTGCTTAATTCCCTGATCATTGCAAAAAAAAGAGCTTTGGTTGCTCCTCAACACATACCCTGCTGTGGAAGAAGCCATGGAATGCGGGGAGATCCAGACCAGAACAGCAGGAAAGGCGGGAAAATAATATGCACTTTATAATCCTACCTTGTAGACTTGCTCGTGTGGTGTGGTGTTGGGGACAATTCTCCTGGATTTGTCTTCATCTCAAGCTCAGCTCAGCTTAGACCATGAAGGTTTTCTAAGCTCCTTCCTCAGCATCCTGTGGCCAGGTCGTCACCTCGGTGCCATCATAGGCAGGTCGAGGGTGATGCTTTCTGAGCTAAGAGAGGCTCAGGGCCTGTCCCAGGACATGCCTCATGGAGGGTGCCAGGGTCGCCCCATGCTGCCTTCTCCACTTCTCCAGGGACAGACCACGCGCCCCCCACACGAGGCCTTTTGTCAACAGTGCCCCTTCCATTTTTCTCCCTCCACCCAATTCCAGCCCAGTCTCTGCCAGAGACACTTCCCTTCCTTTCTCCTCCACCTACGCCCC